>OVBB01000288.1:0-30375 GCA_900406415.1 Isatis lusitanica
AATGACGGTCTCTCTATGTGTCATACTTCTCGAACTTACAAACAATCTCCTGATGCTTCCATTGGTGATGCTTGTTCTCTTGATCTCGAAAACCGTTGCTGATTGTTTCAACAGAGGGGTGTATGACCAGATTGTGACAATGAAAGGACTGCCTTACATGGAAGACCATGCAGAACCGTACATGCGAAACTTGGTCGCCAAGGACGTTGTTGCAGGACCTTTGTTATCTTTTTCAAGNGCAGGCTTTGAAGATGACAAGTCATAATGGTTTCCCTGTGATTGATGAGCCACCTTTTACAGAATCTGCTGAGCTATGTGGATTAGCCTTGAGATCCCATCTACTTGTGCTTCTCCAAGGGAAGAGATTCTCCAAGCAGAAAACGATGTTTGGTTCTGAGATTCTTAGAAGTTGCAAAGCTCGTGACTTTGCTAAAGCAGGGTTAGGGAAAGGGCTCAAGATTGAAGATTTGGTATTAAGTGATGAGGAGATGGAGATGTATGTTGATCTCCATCCAATCACTAACACATCTCCTTACACTGTGCTTGAGACTTTGTCTCTAGCTAAAGCGGCTATTCTTTTCCGACAACTTGGTCTTCGACACTTGTGTGTCGTGCCCAAAACAGCAGGGGTCAGACTCTCTCTCTCTCTCTTGTTTTTTCTCCAGAGATTTATTGCTTTATGTTTCTAACGAATATGTCTTTGTGTTGCAGAGACCGCCTATTGTTGGGATACTTACAAGACATGATTTCATGCCGGAACACGTCCTGGGGCTCTACCCTCACATTGATCCTCTCAAGTGAAATATGGTTAGCTGTTTTATCTTCTTTGTTGCTTGCATTTGGGTATCATTTTTATTTTCTTTTATCTAATTATAACTATGATTTTTTATTTTTTTTTGGTCAGGTGATTAGGAACGTAGAAAATGTTCCTTTAAGAGTTCTCCCCATTTTTATTCGTTTGTGATGAATATGTGCATATAAAAGTTAAAACCCCAGATGAGCAATTTGATTTGCTCTCATGCCCACATTTATATTTATTTATTTCAATTATTTTGTTGAGAATAATATTGGGTAGTAGGTTAAGGGGACTGTGCAACTAGTGAGTTGGGAGATACAAGTTTGGCTTGGTTTGAAAGTTGAGAACCAAATGTGCATATCAAACTTAAAAACCTCAGATGAGCAATTTGATTTGCTCTCATGCCCAAATTTATATGTATTTATTTCAATTTATTTTGTTGAGAATAATATTGGGATAGTAGGTCAAGGGGATTGTGCAAAGAATTAGCTAATACAGATTTGGTTTAGTTTCAAGATTTAAAACCAAATAATTTAGAGTAATTACATCCTATATACCACTTTATATTAGTAATTTGCAAACTGGTCTGGTGTTTTATTCATTTTTTCGAAATCCGATTGTACTCCTATGGTCTACGCATGTAGCTGTGCAGGTTTAGTATCTTCTAGAAATTTATGCAATAGAAAGGGAGAGAGAGAGAGACAAAACAAAAGTTGTTACTTGCGTTGAACACAATCGTTGTCACTCGTCTTAGTCCTCTCTCACGCTTTGATTATTCACCGGAAAAAAAAAAAAAAAAAAAAAAAAAAACCCAATTCAATGGCAGAGGATTCTTCGGCAGTAGACAACACGATGGAGAAGGCATCAGGCCCTCACTTCTCCGACCTTCATTTCGAGGGGATTGTCTCTTCATCTCCACCCAATTCCTACGTTTCTTCTCCTTCTCATCTTCGATCGGCTGTTTCTTCCTATTCTTCTCCTGCTTTCTCCGATCCCGAAGCTCCCAAGCAGCCTTTCGTCATCAGTGTGATTCTCCTCAATTCCCTCCTTTTCTTTTCGTTACTCTAATTGCTTTGGGTTTAATCAAAATTGGGGTTTCATCTATTATGAGTTTCTGGTGGTACGGTTCCTGGTAAGACAACAGTCTGCGACATGATAATTCAGCAACTTCACGACATCGTGTTTTTCTTGTTAAATTCCTCCGTCTCCGCATTTTCCGGTGTTTAACATACAGTTAGTTAACAATTATGCGTACCCGATAACACAAAACTTAACACCCCAATCTTATTGTTTCGGATACATTTCTTGTTATCTATTTACAGGAAGATGTGTTCTCCATATTAGCGGGTGACGAGATTGACTCGCTACATGGTGTGGGAGGTGGAACTTCTCCGAACATCGCGGTTTCGCTCGGTTGTTGAAACCTCTCAATCGCGTGTGCCTCTCTCCATGTTTAACATGCAGTCTACGAATACCCTTTCATTGTTAGTCGTTTCACACTATTCTAACTCGCTTCTTATACACATCATGTCCACAATACTGCTTCCGCCCTGCATTCAAATTCCTCCGTCTCCGCATTTTCCAGTGTTTAACATAAAGTTAGTTAACAATTAGCATATAACCTTCAATTGTGAACTTAACAAAGTGCGCCAATGATTTTACGTGTCTGTATTCATACATACATATGTATGACTTTTAATTATGAACTTAACAAAGGATACCTACTTACGCATGTGTATGCTATTATCTATCTTACCTATGCTACTTTGTCTATTACCAACTACCCACCTCTGCTGCAACACAAAATGTAACCTATTTGTAGGCCGTCTGTGCTTTTCGAATCAACCTCGCCTAACTAAAAATCCACTTCAACTACCATATTCATAGTCAAACAATGCTTCGAAATATAAATTTTCGCTTAGATAGCAAATAATGTAGCGGGTACCCATTAAGCTGCCCGTTATTTGTAATGGTGCCTAGCAAAATCTTGTGGTTGGAGTTAGCCTAGACCAGACATATGTTAGGAGTTAGACCCTACGAAGTCAGATATTGTCGAAAATGGATACGGATTGGATTACAATACTTAAGACGGTGGGTTTTGTTAAGGGTATAAATGTCTTCTGCTCTGCCCACGCGCTACAGTGAAACAGTTTTATTTATCCAATCGACCAAACTACAAATAAACTTATGCTTGGTATATTGGGCAAATTGCCCCAATAATTTATTAAAGAATTAAAAAAACCACATGCGTTTTATTATAGAGTAATTGCATGTGATATACATAACATTTACTATAATTTGCAAAAAGGTTGTCTACCCTGTTCACTTTTAAAATTCCCGAATCAGACCCTATAGTGTAGGAGCCAATAGGTCATAAATCGTCTATACCAATTTCCATAAATTTTAAATTTGATATTGTTTTCTCCCCTGTAATGTGTGGACCACTTTTAACCACATCTTCGTCTCTCGTACTTTATCTTCTCTCCGACAGAAACTTTTCAGTTTATCAGTTACTGAATCGCCAAAACAAATCGGTTACCCATATGCCGAATCGACTGCCGGCTAAAACCCAACGAATTGCTCCCCAATATTCTGGTACTATGGTGTTTAAAATCCCTTAATCTCATAGTATCGACTGCATGTGTTATAGATCTAACAAAATCACTATTTTAGAAACCGATGTTGTTGCCAGAAAGGATGTTCGCCGCCGGTCAAGAACCTGGGGGTGAATGACTGAACTGCTATCACAAGACCAAGATGATCGACTCTATTCTCAAAGCTCTGGACCCTGAAGAGGTGGATTTCCTCCGTGCCTCCCCGTTTAGCACAGTCATTGCAACCGCACAGCTTCCAGCTTTTTCCGGTAGTTTCAGGCAGCACATAATTGTAAGACAACTTAGAGTCAGAAAAAAGCATGAGATTTGCTTTCTATTCGCTGGCAAACCAGTTCGATTCTCACTTCCGGAATTTGCAAACTCTTTTGATCACTAACTTCACGGTTACACACTACTTGTTTTGTTATTGGGTACTGATTCCCTTATATGTAAACTTTATTCGCCGTTAGTTATTCGCCGTTGGGTTTTTTGTTATTGCTAACTTTGCTGTTACAAACTCTTTGTTTTATTACTCTACAACATCATTTTATCGGGTACTTTGTTTTATACACAGTATATTTTCCACCTAACCTTTACATATGCTCTAACCTTAATCACCATCATATGTTACACATGCTTAAAAATCTCCAACACCTGTGCTTAAAAATCCCCAAACCCCGTGCTTAAAAGTCCCCAAGCTCCATGCTTAAAAATCCCCAAGCCCCATGCTTAAAAATCCCCAAGCCCCACACTTAAAAATCCCCAAGCCCCGCGCTTTGAAATCTCAAAGCCACAAGTGTAAACTCCTCGTGCTTAAAAATCTCAAAACCACAAGTGATGATCCAGCCCTTGGGACATCCAACCTTCCCAGAATACATGGTTTGTATCAAGCTCACCCATTAAAAAATCTCGGGTATCTGGGATATGGTTGCTAACAGCAACGTTACCACAGTACGGTAATGGTGTAGCCACCACTGAAAGTTGTGGACCTCTAACATTGACTAAGTCATGTGCTCCTATATCTTACGGGGGAAGTATAATGATTATGGAAGTTTTAGCGATAGATCTTCCAAATTTATATGTAGGTTGCCACAAGGGGAAACGTCTACATCTACTCTACTTGAGCAGTAAGATGCTACGATCTCGTAGGTTGACAAAACAAAATTTAGAAAAGCTAGAGAAACAGGAAATGCAGTCTACGAAAAGGGAAAAGTGACTTTAACCTCCTCTGCACCAAACAGTTTTATTGTAGGATTCACTATGCATGCCAAACCGCAAATTAATCTCCATTTGTGTATATTCAGCAGATTAGCTCTTTAATATATATATGTCAGTCTCATTTTTCTTTTAATTATCTTTAGAATTGTATTCAATCAAGTATTCTGTATGAGTTGTGTTAATTTGACAACTGTAATGAATTCAATCAGATTTTTTTAGAGAACTTCTATATCTCTTATGAAAAGAGGAGAGATGTAAAGAATTGATGTTTTTTATTCCATGAATGAAACTAGATTCTGGCCCATTCTAACGACGTTAAAGTTTAACATAGCTTATGATTCTATCTTCGTATAAATATAATTTATAATTTTAGTATGTTGTGAGAACAAGCGATATTTTTAATTGATTTTTATTTTCTATTTTTTCTACTTTGTATATAAAATATACTGTGAGAGTAAAACTTAAGATGTGTTAATAATTTTGTTCTGAAATAGATAGTAGTACTATTGAATTTCTATTAATTTTTATAGTTATAATATGATTATATAATATGTATATCGATTTGTATATATATATATATATATATATATAGTTTTTAATATATCTTAATCATATCATTTAATTTGGTACAATATTACAATATTTTATCATATATCAAATAATTATTTTAGTTTGAGTGGATGCAATTTTACATTAGATTAACATGTCAGTTTAATTTGTTTGTATCAAATAATTATAATTTGTACAATTTTACAGAGCAACCAACAAAATATTTAGTTATAGGCTATAACTTATAGCTATTTCCAGCATTTTAAATATTCATAAAAGTTATCCAACTATTTTTAATTATTAATTTCATTTTCACATATTTTACTTCAATCAAAAGTAAATTAAGATTAAAAGTAAGAACTATTATTTTTTGACTATTTGCATACATGTATATATATATGAATACTTAGTATTTGATATATTATATCTTGTCTTATTTTATTTTGTACAATAGATAATCTTATATAAAATTATTTTATTTTAAATGAATGCAGTTTTACATTTATATAAATAAAATAGGTTAACCCTTCAATTTAATATATTACCTATCAAATACTTTTAATCTACAAAGTTTGATGGAGTAACCCATAAAAAATCTATTTTTTGAATTTTTTAATGTTTATAAAGGTATCCATGTTTTTAATTATTTATCTGGTTTATTAAATAATTGTATTTAAATGAAAAGTAAAAAAAAAAATGTAGGACCCATTATATATAGATTGTTTGGATACATGTTTCCAAAACATGAACCATATAGATTATGTTGTTTGTATTGTATTGTTTTATAAACATGATTAATAGATTTTATGTTGTTTTCCATAATTATCCTTAATAAATTTCTAGCAAAATCATTAATACTCAATGGCAATAACATAATTCACGCATAATAAGAAACTCACTTAATTACAAAAAGTAATTACAATCATCTTTTAATTAAAGCTATTGTTAACTAGTTAGAATTTGAAAAGACTCTCATGTAAATTTGGCTGCTACTTTTTCGTAACTTTTTCAAATTAGAGCCAAAATTTTAATGTTCAAAAAAATTTCATAACTTTCAATATGGAGCCAAAATAGAACCATTGTAACTACTATCTAATAAAAAGAAAAGATGGAGGGCGACGGGAGAGAGGCTATGGTTCGGCAAGTGCCTGATCAGGATGCTACCATGATGGATGTTGGGGAGAAGGGAAGACCACCTGGAGATCCTCCGGATAGGGGGGCGTCATGGGTATCAAAGGTGGCCGGTATGGGGGGAGGAGGCATGTCGGTACCGAAAAATATCCTAGACGATGATTTTGTGGTTTCGTGAATGAGTGTAGAATTTCCACAGGGGGAGGATGGGGAACCGGAAATCACAATCAGCAGAGAAGTCTTGGAAGTCATGAATGGAATGTGGAAGAACTGCATGATTGTCAAAGTGCTCGGCGACATGTTGCTATAGCTGTCGTGAGTAAGAAACTTAGAGAGCAATGAAAACCACGGGGAGCGATGTATGTTGTGGATCTTCCCCGTCAATTCTTTATGGTTCGATTTGAGGTTGAGGAGGAGTATATGGCTGCTTTAACAAGAGGACTTTGGAGAGCGTTTGGTAGTCACATGGTCTCCGGATTTTGATCCATTAAGAAATGAGATTACCACTACTCCGGTATGGGTACGCCTGAATCATATCCCGGTTAACTTTTACCACCAATCTATCCTCATGGGAATAGCGAAGGGGTTAGGAAAACCGATTCGTGTTGACTCCACGACATTGAAATTCGAGCGAGCACGCTTCACGCGAGTGTGTGTAGAAGTAAATTTAGCAAGCCATTGAAAGGGACAATACTCATCAACGGGGAGAGGTACGTTGTGGTCTATGAAGGTTTGCTTAATATTTGTGCGGTTTGTGGAATCTACGTGCATTTACCGCCGAATTGTGCAAAGGCTTTACTGAAGTTGGCGAGTGGGGTTGAGAAGGAACAAGTTCAGGTCCTTCAAAGTGCAATCGAGGTTTGAGAGTGTTCCAATCGTCAGGATGACGGGTTTACCCAAGTTAGGGGTCCGAGGAGAGGCAAATCTCCGGTGACATCGCCGGTATAACATGTGGCAGGATTGCCTCAAGCTGAAACAAATTGTAATCTCCACAATATCACATGATTTAAGGAAAGTACGAAGATTCTAGTTGCTAATAGATTTGGTAGTTTGGAAACAGAATTATTTGGGCAGGATTCGGGGGATCAGATCGGGAGAAGGGAGGAGATTAAAGAAAATGAGATTTTGGGGAATAATAGCTGATATTTGCGATTGTTGGAGAAGATTAAGGAGGCTTGAATTTGGGCGGGAATGAGAAAATAAAAATAAACTCGAAAGGAAGGAGTAAAGAGAAATGGGCCGTTCAAAAGAAGCCCATAGACGGAAATCATGGGAAAGCTAAACAAATCTCTGGAAGGTCAAGTCGAGGCCTTGTTTTTGGGCCCATTAAGGGGGATATGAGTTTGTCGGAATCGGGGAAAAGGTTGAGAGTGGATTCTGCGTATTTCGGAAGCGATGAAGGAGGGCTTAAGAATGGTGCAGAGAGGGACAGTTTGTTACGTTCGTCATCACCGAATCGGGTTAAAGGACAGGAAGCTATTCTTCGTGATGCTTAAATGGAGGAGAGGCAGCTCGGGGAAGTTCAAATTACAAATTCGCCAGAGGAGAAGGCGAGTTTGGTGACTGTTTGACGGGGTGCCCCGGTAGTTCGATTGGTGAATTTTTATCCATATCTGATGAATTGCATATCCTGGAATTACCGGGGGACGAATAAATCCAACTTTAGAAGATCTGTTCGTTATATCCAGAAGAAGTTTCCAACTGATATTTCTGATGTGATGGAAACACATGCGGGAGGTGACATGGCGAGAACAATTTGTAGGGGACTGGAGTTTGATCAGTCGTTTCGTGTGGTTACCGTGGGGCAAAGTGGAGGCATTTGGAATCATCGGACCAATTCATTGTTGCGCGAGTTGGTCAGGGGGCGGATGCTGTTTGTCTGATAGTGGTACATGCGGCTCTGTCGGTAAGTAGGTGCAGTGGTTTGTGGGATCAGTTGAAACGAATCATTGAAGGTGTTCATGAGCAAGTGCTAGTTGGGGGTGATTTTAATACAATTTTACGGTTGGACGAAAGGGCTGGAGGGAATGGTAGGCTGTCGCCTGATTCTTTAGCATTTGGGGAATGGATTAATGACTCAGCCTTAATTAACATGGGGTTTAGAGGCAACAAATTTACCTGGAAGAGAGGAAGAGAAAAGCAGAATTTTGTTGCTAAACGATTGGATAGGATTTTGTGTTGTCCTCAACTTAGGTTGAAATGGCAGGAGGCAGTGGTTACACATCTTCCTCGCAGGCGACCCTTCCGGTTTGAAACCGCATGATTGAAGCATGAGGGATTCAAGGATCTCTTGACAACTTCTTGGGATGGAGAGTTGAGTACACCAGAAGCGCTAAATTTGTTAAAAGTGAAGTTAAAGAAATAAAATAAGGAGGTTTTTGGTGATGTAAGAATTAGAAAGGAAAAGTTGATGAATGGGATCAAGGAGATTCAAGCAGAGGTGGAGCGGAATCAAACGGACGAACTCTTAGAGAAGGAGGTTGTACTTCTAAAAGAGTGTGAGGTGGTACTAGAGCAGGAGGAGGTTCTTTGGTATCAGAAGTCTCGTGAGAAGTGGATTGTCTTAAGAGATAGGAATACCTAATACTATCGTACCTCGACGATTGTTCGACGAAGAAGGAATCGAATTGAGATGTTACGTGGAGATGATGGCCGCTGGGTAGAAGAGGCTACGGAGCTAGAGGAGTTAGCAGTTGTTTACTATAAGAGATTGTACTCCACATATGATATTGTGTTTGGTAATGCCCCGTTACCTGCGGCAGGGTTTCCGGGTTTGAAAAGCGATGAGGTTGGTGGGCTGATAAACCGTTCACTGCCACTGAAGTTGAAGTTTCAGTACTATCTATGGGAAGATACAAGGCACATGGGCCGGATGGATACCAACCTGTTTTTTATCAGGAGTGTTGGGAAGTGGTGGGGGAGTCTCTGACTTGTTTCATGTTGGAGTTTTTTAATTCTGGTTGTCTCCCAGAGGGATTGAATGATGCGATAATTGTGTTGTTGCCGAAAGTATTGAAACCTAAACGGATTATGCAATTTCGACCCATTAGTTTATGTAATGTGTTGTTTAAAACAATTACAAAAGCAATGGTGATGCGATTGAAGAAGGTGATGCCGCGGCTTATTGGTCCTGCCCAGGCTAGTTTATCCTAGGGAGATTAAGCACGGACAATATCATAGTAGTGCAGGAAGCAGTCTACTCTATGCGGAGAAAGAAAGGGAAAAAAGGTTGGATGCTCCTTAAATTGGATATGGAGAAGGCATATGATCGAATACGGTGGGAATTTTTAGAGGAGACTTTGAAAGCAGTGGGTTTGCCTCAGAATTGGATTGGATGGATCATGTCTTGCGTGGTAAATCTGAGTATGCATTTGTTGTGGAATGGTGAAAAGAAGACTTCTTTTACTCCGCAACGAGGACCACGACAAGGAGATCCGTTATCTCCATATCTCTTTGTGTTATGTTTGGAATGGCTGTGTCACCAAATTGATTTTGCTGTGGTGAATAAAGAGTGGAAAACGATCTCGTTGTCAAGGGGTGGACCAAAATTGTCGCATGTGGTGTTCGCAGATGATCTTATTCTGTTCGCCGAGGCATCTATTTCCCAGGTTCGAGTTATCAGGAGAGTGTTGTAGCGGTTTTGTGTAGCCTCAAGACAAAAAGTTAGTTTGGAGAAATCGATCATTTTCTTCTCAGAAAACATAAGTCGAGAATTGGCATACGAGATCAGTACAGAGAGTGGTATACGATGGACTAAAGAACTAGGGAAGTACTTGGGTATGCCCGTGCTGCAGAAACGTATCAATAAAGATACGTTTGGAGAGACAGTTGAGAAGATGACGTCTCGCTTGGCTGGTTGGAAGGGAAGATTTTTGAGCCTTGCAGGCCGTATCACTTTGACAAAGGCAGTGCTTACATCGATTCCAGTGCATATAATGAGCACTATTGTGCTTCCAGTGTCTGTGTCAGAGCAATTGGATAGAATTTCTCAGTTGTTCATCTGGGGAAGTACAGAGAATAAAAAAAAGCAAAATCTTGTTTCTTGGCAGCGAATCTGTAAGCCGAAAGAGGAAGGGGGCTTAGCAATCCGTATGTTGAGGGACATGAATGTTGCTCTGCTTGGGAAATAAAATGGGGAATAGTAAATGACAAAGAGAGCTTGTGGACAAGGCTTATGCGTAGTAAGTTCAAAGTTGGTGAGTTAAGGGAGATGGTGGAACTGGTAAATAAAGGAACCTGGTCTCCAATTTTTCGCAGCCTGATATTGGGGTTTAGGAGTGTTGTTATCCCGGGTTTAAGGTGGATAGTGGGAGATGGTTGTAATGTTCGGTTTTGGGAAGATAGATGGCTGTTAGATGAGCCATTATCCGTGGTAGCGCCAAATGATGTTCCACAAGCGTTACTTATGTCTACGGTCAGTGATCTGTGGCGGAATGGTATGGGTTGGATTCTGCAAGGTTTGGATCCGTTTATTACTCGGGATACTCGCTTGCAGCTGCCAGCGATGGTGGTGGACGAGGTTACTGGGGCCCGTGACAGAATATCATGGGAAGAGAGCCAGGATGGGCTTTTCACAGTGAAATCCGCATATGCTTTGCTTACTCGGGATGAAATTCCGAGACAGAATATGAAACTTTTGTTTACTTGGGTGTGGAGAGTGATATAAAGAATCAAAGTGTTTCTTTAGCTGGTTGTGAACAGGGCAATCATGATGAACCAGGAACAGCATCGTAGACATCTGTCCGATAGTGAGATATGTTCGTTTTGTAAAGGGGATGTGGAATCGATACTACATGTTCTACATGATTGCCCTGCAGCAGCGGGGATATGGCGGAAACAGGTATCGCTGAGGAGACAAAATCTATTCTTTGAGCAACCTCTGTATGCGTGGCTGTATGAAAATCTAGCAGAGGAGGTTTCTGGGCAGGAAAGTTTATGGTCGACCTTGTTCGCCATAGTCATATGGTGGTGCTGGAAGTGGCGTTGTGGTTATGTGTTTCGTGAGAATGGTAGATGTCGAGACAGAGTTATGTTTGTTCATGTGTTAGCCAAGGAGGTTGGGTTAGCCCATGCGAAGTGTACTGTTACGCAAAGATCTTGTGAGCGGGTAGAGCGAATGATTGTGTGGTCTCGTCCGAATGCAGGATGGATGAAACTGAATACTGACGGAGCGTCGAGAGGGAATCCCGGTCTTGCGGCAGCTGGGAGGTTCTCCGCGATGAATCGGGTGCTTGGTGTTGAGGTTTCTCGTTGAACATTGGGGTTTGTTCGGCTCCCCTGGCGGAAATGTGGGAGGTATATTATGGTCTCTGCATGGCTTGGGATTGAAAGGTTACACTGCTAGAAGTGGAGGTGGATTCAGAGATTGTTGTGGGCTTTTTGCGGACTGGGATTGAAGATTATCATCCCTTGTCCTTCCTAGCACGCATGTGCTATGGCTTTATTACTCGATACTGGATTGTCAGGACATCGCATGTGCATCGGGAGGCGAATTATCTAGCAAATGGACTAGCCAACCATGCTTTCTCTTTACCTTTAGGACTTCATTTGTTTGATGAGGTTCCGAGTGTTGTTGTTTCTGTTTTTTTGGATGATCATGCTGGTTTAGCTCGACCTCGTATAGTCAGAGCATAGTTTAATTTTATTTCAGTAGGAGAATAAGTTCTCCTGCAACCGACCAAAAAAAAATTGAACCATTGTAAAAAAAATTATACTTGTATCAACATAAAACAAAAATGGTTTCTAAATTTTCTTCATGGCTTCTAATTTTGATTTGAATTTGTTAGCTCAAAGTGAAGAGATTGATGTTTTGTTTAACTTAAATGAGTTTCCACAAACCGAAGAAAGCTTTAACAATAGCGATGGAGATTGTTCAATTGATCCAAGATTTTTTTTAGTCTTTAATGAATAATAGAAGTAGAGTTATTCATGTATCTTGCTGCAAAATCTATTTCTTTGGTCAAGTAACTTAATTTAATTGTTTCAATTTTTCAGTTTCAATTTGTTCTCTATTCAATAGTAGTAACAGTTATGATTTCATTCTTTGAATAATTTAATTATTAAGAAAACAACTTATGTACCCTAGTTACCATTACTTTTTGCTTTTTCTTTATATACAATTTTTCCTTTTTTTCATGATTTGTAATTTTGATTTGAATTTGTTAGTTCAAAATGAAGAGACTGATGTTTTGTTGGACTTATATGAGGTTCCACCAACTAAAGAAAGCTTTAACAATGGCTATGGAGATTGGAGATTGTTCAATTGATCTAGGTATCTTTTTAGCCTTTAAAGAACTAAATTGCTTCTACTTCAGTCAAATGATTTTGATTTCTTGTTTTCTAATTGTTGAATAATATAAGTAGAGTTATTTACTTATTTTGCTGCAAAATTTGTTTCTTTCGTCAAGTAAGTTAATTTTATAAATTTTGGCTGCTCAGTAGTAGAATATGTATGGCCATCGTATGGCTGATTCAATAATAGTATCACTTACGATTTCATTGTCTGAATAATTTAGTTATTAATAAGACCATCCACATTAGTTTTTATTTTTAACACCGTACTTTTTAACTTTTAACACTCCACATCATCTTCTATTTCATCCATATAAGAATTCAACATCTACTATAATTTTTTTTACTCTACAATGGTTTTGTTTAATAAAATTCAACTCCATAATAAAAAAATCTAAATTAAATAAACCAAGTCTCTATTTATAGAGTATGAAAAATGATGAATTATAAAATAATTTGTTTTTTCAAAAGGATAAACTAATGTGAATGAAAATAACTTTAAATAAATAGGATAAAATATAATAAAAACTAAAAAAATGAAATAATGAATTAAAGAATGACATGTGGCATCATGGTCCCTCCATTTTCATCTTTCAACATGTTGAATTAATACAACACCAAATAATCCGCACCATTTCAACACTCTAATTCAACACCCTCATTACCCTAATTCAACTGTTGAATTTTTTATTCAACACCTCCATTGTGGATGGTCTAAGAAAAAACTTGTGTATTCAATAGTCGTATCAGTTACGTTTGCTTTTTATTTATATACAATCTTTTTTTAACAGATCATGAAGATACAATTCAAGATGCACAAAATCCACCACGAACTTGCAAATACCTTTCACATGATGAGAGACATGAGATTTTTTGTGCTTTGTTGGCTAAGAGAATTGGTGGAAAGTTGGGAAAAAATGTTACAAGAGAAATACCTCATCAGTTTTCAGTGTCTATTTTCACTGTTAAAAGGATTTGGAAAAAAGCAAAAGATTCAGCTAGTGGTGGAAGAGATAATGTTTCTAGTCGAAGAACTGGAAAGTGTGGCCGCAAAAGAATTTCTCTACAGCCAAATCAAGTTGGTGTCGTTCCATTACACAAACGAACAACACTAAGGTCAATGTCTATGGCTATGAATGTGAGTTATACAGAAGAAGGGTTTATTTGACGGCATACAAATAGCATCAAGCCTCATCTGAAAGAAGACAATATGAAAGGTAGACTATAATTCTGCATTTCTATGTTAGATGAGAGTACTTTGCCTTATGAGCCAAAATTTGTTGATATGTACAATATTGTGCATATCGATGAAAAATGGTTTTATATGACGAGGAAATCAGAGAAATACTGTCTACTTCCAGCTGAAGATGAGCCATTGCGTACATGTCAAAGTTGGGATGAAGCTCTTCTTCTTTTTTCTTCAGATGGTAACTTGTTTAAATCCAATTTTTGAGTAAAATCTGATCGTGTTTCGTAGATCCTTCTCACATTTCTTGAATAGTTTTTTCTTCCTCCACTTTAATTTTTTTTTATCCATTTTAGTTTTGTAGAAAACTTTGGTTTGATAAGAAACTCATATCACAAATTTACGTTGCTTTTATATAGTGATATTATGGAAACAAGCTTTTTGAAATAGAATAATGCAGTATATATAGTTTGGTACGTTGGTGGAGTTCATAAAAGAAAGTAGTCACTTTTTGGAAAGAGAATCGTTGGAAAAAGTTTTAAATCCGGATTCCAATACTACTTTATTAACTTTTACATAAAAAGTGTCAAAAACAACAAATAAATTGAAACAAAAATGAATCTCTAAAACAACAAATATAAAGGAACAAAGAGAGTATAACACATGTTTATATGTTTTCTTATAATGTTTCCTGTTTTAATAGTATTGATGTATAAATGCACAATAAATATACAATAGTTGAGTAAAGCAACGACATAATCGGAAAGAATAACAACCTGGGTTTGAGTTTTTAGAGCAACAAATTAGCTCGTGTTATTTACTTGTGTTGTTTACTTACTCGAAGAAGGATCCTCCGTGAGCACGGCAAACCAAAAAGAACTAGTTGGAGGAAGGAAACATAATCCAAAACCAACAGCAAGATGTAAAACCGAATCACTTGTTCAAGGACTTAAAATCTTACCAAAAGTTTCGAAAGCAAAGGAATTAATTGGGCCGTCCATAAATAGCAGTATTGCGACCAGATAGCCCCCTCTCTTCAATTATTTTAACTTGTTTAGCTTCATTTCTTGAGCATGACAAAGAATGGCTAGCGTAGGCCTGGCCTCCAACGAGATCACTTGTACCCGTTATGATCTTATCATAGAGCTTTGTCACTGCTTCAGCTTTTAAACCATTGGTTTTTGACATATAAGCCTCAATTTCTTCGAGAGTATAACATTGTGTTATACAGCGAGACTAGCACATATACTTTGATGTTCTTCATTGCTAGGATTTTCAAGCTTCATTTCTTCAATAAACTTATTGGCCTTACAATGAACGACTGTGCTTCATCCTTGACCGACTGTTCTTCATCCTTTACCGAGATTTATCCTGGCTATGCCATATATACAGTGTAGTTGTCTCCTGTTGGCTCCTATAATCAACAAGAAAACACATGTGGGTCGATTTTAAAACACGGGACACATCTGATAGCAGCAGACGAATCACATAATTCACGGGCTAATTCAAACAACACTTAACAGTAAACAAAGAAGCTTAAACTCGTGCGTTTGAAACCTCATCCCCAAACCTCGAATCTACCAAATCCCGCAACAATCGTCGGATAAAACATCATGCAGAAAAAGCTAGTTCAAACAAAAATATAACAATGATCTCCAAATATCAAAATCAATCAGAAAATCATTAATCTTGAATTAACAAGAGGAGAAGCTAAAAATTAAAACCTCAACTCCAAATGATCTAATATAACGACAATCGCAAAAAGAAGAAGCTGCGAACCTCACATACCTCGATAAAAAGAAGCTCTAAGATCTGTGTTTCTTCCTCTTCCCTCTTCCCTTGGTATGACTGATCTCATTTTCCTCCTCTCTCCCTCCCGTTATAGTTTTGAATGATGAGCAAACCTCTTCATGGGCTGATGGGCCGTTTTTTTGATAGGCCGATTAAAAAAAAAAATCTGCTTTTTTCTATTTTTTGTCTTTAAATCGATGGGCCGATTAGTTATCTTTAAAAATCTTATCAAGAAAATTCAATAAAAATAACCTTCATAAGAGAAAAAGAGTGTAGTACACATTAACTTTCCCTCATTCAGATGCATCACTTGAAAAACAACCTTTGAATGTCTACCATAAAAAACCTATACACCTCGTTGTTACTTCGAGCAGCATTTCATTGTAAAATTGATGTAAGTTTAGCGTTGATTTTACAACTAAAATTTAACATCAAGATTACGATAAATTTTGGTTGACTATAAATTATCAACAATTTTATGTTGTGTGGCCTATTACATCGATTAATTAACGAATATATTATATTTATTGTTAATTTTTTGGAAACAGTGTTTTGCAACAAGTTAACATCAATATAGGGAAAGCCCCCTAAAATGACCTGATATTAATTTCATTTGCCATGAAAATACATCATTTTTAAACGTTGTCCGAAAAATACCTCATGTAATTTTGTTTATCCAATAAATACACAAATATTCAAAATCGAGTAGTTGAACACCAAAATTTGGAAGACGACGACGTTTAATCCTTTAACAGAAACAGTAAGACGCCGTTAACTTCATTAATCTTATGCGACGAATTGACACTTTTGCTCTTCTTCTCCCTCGAATAAACTCCGAAATATTTCTCCAAATTGGAAAAACTTAAGAACCATAGTTCTACTTGCGGAAACTTAAGAGTGGAGAGAAGTTTAAAGAACAGCTCCTCAGAACTAATGTTTTTAAGTTTTTCCAATTTGGGAGAAGATTTTGGAGTTTATTCGAGGGAGAAGAAAGGCAAAAGTGACAATCTGTCCCGTGTGATTAACGAAGTTAATGACGTCTTACTGTTTCTGTTAAAGGATTAAATGTCGTCTAAATCTCAGTGTTAAACTACTCGATTTTGAATGTTCGAGTATTTATTGGGTAACCAAAATTACATGAGGTATTTTTCGCACAACGTTAAGAATTTGTGTATTTTTATGGCAAATGAAATTAATGTCAAGTATTTTTAGGGGTTTTTTTCCCATTTTCTCGTTATAAAATCTTTGTTTTATTATAGTGAAACTTGGATAAATGAGAACAAAGAAAACATAAAGTTGCGAGTCTCGAGAGTTACATCAAATTCTTATATCGTACTAAAACAAAAAAGTAAACAAAGTTAGAGCATATAAAGTAAACAAATTCTTATCAGTAAACCTGAGCTCGATCTCCAAAAGAAAAAATAAAAAAAAATATGGGCCCTACGTAAACAGTGACGAGCTTAGGCTGAATTAGCTACTATTTATGAACTTTTAGTAACTCGGGTTCGTCACTATTCACATGACGTGGCGCACCAAGATTCGCTCTTTGTTTTTTTTTTTTTAATTGCAAAAATGTGGGTCCCACCTAAAAAAAGAAAAAAGAATATTGTTAAAACCTCTTTTTTGGAGATCGAGCCCAGACTCACTGATGTATATGCTCTTACAGACTTTAGTTTTTGTGTGCATCAGTACTTCATTTCGAGTTATATTAAAGGCGCTGTTATGAAATAAATTTATATTAATTCAAAATCTTTACACTACATGAGAAAGGTGTATTCCAACGAGCATATTAGTCACTAATTCGTTGGAAATACATGTTTTCAATAAATTTCTAAAAAAAACTTATATTCGTTGGAATACGTTCGTGGGAAACGGCATTTGTCAAAAAATTGTTGGAAATGTTTCCAACAAATATTTTTTGTCGGAAATTTGTCCACATTTTCTGATGAATTATTTGTTGGCAATGTGTTGGAATTTATAGTCGAGTTTCCAACGGATTTTTCCATCAAATATTTTGTTGGTAATTGGTGAGAAATTTGATGGTTTTTTGTTTCTTGAAAATTTGTGGGAAATTTGTTGATATTTTTCTTGGAAATTTGTGGGAAATTTGTTGATATTTTTTCTTGGAAATTTGTGGGAAATTTGTTGATACTTTTTCTTGAATATTTGTGGGAAATTTGTTGATACTGTTTCTTGAAAATTTGTAGGAAAATTGTGGGTTTCTTTTCTTGGAAATTTGTGGGAAATTTGTTGATATTGTTTCTTGGAAATTGGTGGGAAATTTGTTAATACGTTTTCTTGAAATTTTGTGGGAAATTTGTTGATAATTTTTCTTGGATATTTGTGGGAAATTTGTTGATACTTTTTCTTGGAAATTTGTGGGAAATTTGTTAATATTTTTTCTTGCAAAATTTGTGGGAAATTTGTTGATATTTTTTCTTGGAAATTTGTAGAAAATTTGTGGATACGTTTTCTTGGAAAATTGTGGGAAATTTGTTAATACTTTTCTTGAAAATTTGTGGAAAATTTGTTGATACTTTTTCTTGAAAATTTGTTGGAAATTTGTGGATATATTTTCTCGGAACTTTGTGGGAAATTTGTTGATATATTTTCTTGGTAATTTGTGGAATTTTTGTTGATGCATTTTCTAGGAAATTTGTGGGTAATTCAGATGCATTAATTGTTGGAAGATAATAGAAAATTATTGATGTTTTATTTGTTGGAAATTTGTTATTATATTATTTTAAATTTGAACAAATTTTTCGAAATTATTTTTTAACAAATTATTTTTAGACTAATTTTTCGAAAATTATTTTAAATTTTCAACAAATTTGATACTAGAAATTTTTTTTTCAAAATTAATAATAATAATAATTAATTATAATAATACCAAATTAATAAAATATCCAAAACACTTAAACACCCAGACTTAGATGAAGATAAAGATCCAAAAAACTTAAAAGAAAATAAATAAAATCAAGTTCAAAGGTTTTAGAAGTGTTTCTAGTTGCTCTTTTTGAAGGCGGAACTTTGTCTGGAAACTTGTCTTGCATCATTGCAGTCCAGAATTCAACATCCTTGAACTTGAGCTGCATACCTTGAACCACTTCATCAGATTTCTGTAACTTTTCTTGAGTTTCGAAGTACTTCTCTTCGTAATTTGGAGATGCATCAACAGTCAATTCAGCTATCGGAATTGAACTATAACCAAATTTTTTTCTTTTCTTCACTTGAACTTCCTGCAAATTCAAAATAAACTGTATCATGTCCTAAACCTAAAGTATAAAGAAAAATAAATATAAATTTTATTGTTTACCTTTTGGTAAATGGTATCAATTTCTTTTTGGGTAAGATGGTTCGTCTCCAAAGTCTCATCATCATCATCGTCTTGAGTTCTTTGACTGAGAGTTTGCTGCTCCATGATCCGACACTTTTTTGAGATAAACTCAGCTTTTTTGCACACAAACACCCCATCGGACTTTCTCTTATGAGTTGCTTCCATAAAGGTAACCATATCCGGAAGCTCTCCGTTAATCTCATCACGCTAAACCATTTTGAAATACAAATTCACTATCAAAAAACTTGGAAGAAAAAATGAAAGAAACTAAGTTACTCATATGCAAACTGAGTTACGTACCATCTCTTCTCTTCTTCGGAGATAAGACATGGAACCACATGTGTGTTTAGATTTCCCAAAACCACCACGTTCGCTATTCTTGTTTGCGGAGTTAATTTTGCTTCTCTTAATGCTTTTCTCACTTTCCCAAAAAGCAATAAGCCCTAACCAAACATTGTCTGCCATCCAATCCAGCTTCTCCTTGTCATTCCTCCATCTCTTCTTCCATTCATATACATATCCCAGCAAACGAGATGCACACAAAGATTCAAACTCATGGCGGACGAGTGTAGTTATCTCATAGCGCCAATTATACTTTAACTACATGATCAAAATAGGCAAAACAATAATTAAAAGCACCAACAATCAAATAAGCAAAACAATAATTAAAACCGTACCGCAAATGCCTTGAACCAACGTAACTTAACATCACTTGAGAGGGTTGGCCAATTAGGAGCCAGTTCAGTGAGATCACTTTTCACTATACTATTCACAGTCTTTGTGATCTCTTTGGTGTATTCAAACCTTGTACATGAGTAGTATAATCAAGTTAGAACACACTTCTTTAAAATAAGATAGAAAAACAATCGACACAATAAAAACATTATAGTCCCTTAATATATCTCATTTTCTTACGCTAACGTATCTTAGAACACATTTCCTAACAATCAATACAAACAAAATAGAAAAACTAGCATATCTTAGAAAAACAACCTAAAGTCCAAACTAAACTAAAGTTTCTATACGTCAGTAGCGCCACCTATATACAATGTATTGTTCCATTTCACGTTAATATATTGTATTATCTTTATCTCATAACATACATCTTTTCTAATATTTGAAAGAAATACATTTATCATGATTACATGAAAAAAAAAAGAGTTAAACACCACACAGCACTAAGCGTAATGAGTCCACATAGTCAAAAAACTTATACGAACAATACGAACAAATTTTGTGGGCAGTCAATTCATAAACAAATAACAGCTGTATATAAATCAAAAAGTCCACAGTCAGAAAGACTCTAAGTCGTAATGAACATTTCTAAAACTAGATAAACCATATACATCATGGCGTTAGACAAAAACAACGACCACAACTAAAATAAAATAAAAAACAATACTAACATAATCAAAAACAAAGACCACAACTAAAATAAACCTGGTGAAAAATTTATCATGGCGTTAGACAAAAAAAACAAGGTAGTCATCTATATATTTCATGTAGCAGCAGATGATAATATTTTTTAGAAAAATTACCATCCATCACCATTCTGTCTTCTCGGATCTAGTTTTTTTAGGCTTGCACGGCCTGGAGATCGAAGCAGTTGCTCGAAAGTCATTAAATCCGCAGGATTTGTTGCGCCTTGCCCATCTGTGTGCGTTTCTGGTACTTGAGATGGTTCTTCACTTATCTGAGTGTCTGCAAAACGGTTTTGCTCCACCATTCTCTTATAAGCCAAAAAGTCATCCCAAGTCCCCACCATATCTTCATTTGTTTAATGGACAGGAAACGAATGAAAAATATGCAGAAGAAATATGTCAATATGTTGGATACGCTAATATGATTGGAAAAAACAGGAGAGATGTGGAGAAGATTAGATTTACCTGCAGAGGGAAGAAGTTACAGCATAGAAAACTGGAGAGGTGGTGGAAATTGATAAATGATTAGGGTTATTATATAGTGATATTGTTGTTAAGATTATGATTGTGGGTAAACCCCCCCCCCCCCCTCCCCCAAAATCTAATAAGAAGCGACAATGTAATATTCAGTAAAATATTGGCGCATACATTTATTTCTTCATATATTTATTAGATTATAATTTTGTTACCTTAATCTCAATATATTTATTTCTTCTTTCCACAATAGATGAGAACTAATACAATAGTATAACTAATCTCTTGGAATTGGAATCTAAAGCTTATATTGTTTGATTGCTTACTTTTGTTGTCTTGGTAGTAGCCTAGCAAGCTAAAGAAGAGACAAAAACAAAGAAAGCTGACCTGAACAGATCTATGATATCAAGTGGTCGTGTTGTCTTTGGCACTGCACACGAGATGATCTATGAAGAATTGCTTGTCATCTCCAAGATCTGCAAATACCGAAAAAATATTAAAATCTCCCATGACTTTACAAAATTTGTAAGATAACTTTAAATTGTTGCTGGAGTGGCTAGAAAAATAATCAAAGAACATTCAGTTCTGTGACAAGGAGGATAGTAGGAACACCCGGAGCATAATCCCTGAGCTTAAGAATCCACTGGGAGAGAGAGAGAGAGAGAGAGAGAGAGAGAGAGAGAGAGAGAGAGAGAGAAGAGCATACAAGGAACAATCAAATTAGGTCACACATCATGATATGATCAAAAGGGTTTGTTTAGATTACTCTGTTGGTGGAGACAAAGCTGCTGTTAATACTGTAGCTTTTTCAATGTTTCAGGAGAAAGCTAGATTCTTGATCTCAGGTGGGAATGATAAGACAGTTAATATGTGGGATTGCTTAACGTCAAAGAAAACAGAGGTTTACTTCACTTGAATATTAATCTGAGAAAGAATGTAAAAATAAAACTCTCATTGTTCTATACCTTTTGCCACTTCTTCTTATTCTTGTCTGTTTGTGATGTGTGAGCTAATTTGAACAAACTCAGAGGTCGTAACCTGTTGTATGTCTCAAGTAGGAGTATATGTTCTAAAACCCTTCAAGCAAAGAGAAAAAAAAAGACATTAGTTACTTGAATCACCTTATATTTAAATGCTAAACAGTGAAGGATGAGAATGATACCTTAATTTTGCGTTCATAGTCTCACACCTTCTACACAACTAAGTCTTCTGCATCTCATCCTGTAACAATATATAGCATTATGGAAAATGAGAACAGGGCAGAAACTGAATTAATTGGAGAACACTAAAAAACTGATTTGCATGCTGTATAAGAATCACCAACATGAATATTTCTCTATTAATAAGATATCTTAAGAAAGGCTTTTTTTTTTCTTGGCTTAGAACTACCATATGCATACATGTATGGCCCATTATGTAGACATATACATCCCTAGAAAGAAGAGTAGCTAACAGTCTTCACTATAATCATAAATCACACTAATTTGGTTTTATAGTGAGAAAACTCAACAGATAGAAGGAAAGCAAGTTTTTTCTTCTAAAAGACAAAGCGATAAAGCTAACCTTTCTGGGAGCCTAGCACTTGAATTTTGATTTCCAGTGGATGAATCTGTCAGTCAACGTAGACAGCCAGGATAATATGGTCATTACATGCAATGCGACTGAACACGAAGGATAAGAACAAACGAAAATCGCTAAGGAACAAAAGACCTCTCCCACAAGAGTATGCTGGTAATCATCTGTTTGTAGAGCTGTTCGGATAGTTAACCGAGTTAGAAGTGGAGCTGATTGTAAAACTCGTGCTTGCACTATCAAGAGAGCTTCTTGACAGTATCATCCTCTGACAATGCACTCATTTGTTGTAAGTATCTTTCAAGATGTGATCTCTTCGTATTCTGAACCGATTTCGAGCAAAAATGCCTCGAAATCCATAACTCTCCCTCGCCGCGTAAACATTTTGCTACTATTTCGAGTAAACGTCAAAGCATAAGGAAAAAAAACTCGAATTTTCCAAACTATATACTCTTCAGAACACAACTGTATAGTTTAGTATAGTACCGTCAGTTCGAGCACGCTTAGCAGCTGACGTATTTCTGTTGTCTACCTATAAGAAAATCAGAGGATATAAGTCAAATTCACCACTCAAACAAAGGTCAAACGGCGCAAAGATCAGTGATAAGAGGAAGGATCTCAAAAACTGATTCAGAAACGCTTAACTGAAACTAAATGATTCCATGTAGTAATTATAATCTTCGAATTGATCGCAATACTAAGTGAATCAAGCAGATGCAAGAGGCTCCGTCTTGAGTCAGTGTTCGATCAGCGATATTCGTTCCCAGCTGTATAAGACAGGACAGGAAATAGGGTGAGCACTGTAGTCAGTACCTGAGACATAGCGGCAGACTGGTCTGCAAAGTAGCGAGAGAAGCGGATACGTCAGTGATTCTGGACGAGGCAGGTTCAAGGCGACAAGCATAGATTTGAAGCTGAAGAGACTGATCCACTTGGAAGCTTCGTGACGAGTGAGAGGCACTAAGCAAATCCGACATTTCATGCTCACACTAAACCCAGAAATAAATCAAACCCAAATCCAACATTGAGCCATAAATCACCCACAAATCAAAGCAGAAAACAGCGATTTCAGTGAAACTCAAACAAGAGAGCACACAGATCAGAGAATGCAAAATAAACTAATCAAGCCAATCAGCACAAAGCAAACACACATACAAAAAACCAAATCATAACTCCCAAAAACTACACAAATCCAAACGGAACAAAGAACCCACAAAAGCACCAAAACGAGATGAACAATGCAGCAAAAAGAAAGAGAATATACCATAATGCTTGAGATATGTGCTTAGTGCATACAGCTTACTTTCGGAGAAATAATAAAACAAGTGAAAGCTGTGAGTTTCTCTCTTATATATGTTCTATTCATTATCAGATTCATCATCAGAATCTGATGAGTCGCTTGAGGGAATTGAATCAACCGAGTCATCAAATTCTCCACCACTTTGATCGTTGTCCACACCTACATCATCGATTACATGATTTTCAACATCCACCAATATCGTATGTTTCACTGAATGTTCAACCGCACCAATGAAGCCTGGAGAATTTTGTTGCATTGGATCTTGGTCTGCCATTCCATCTACTCTTCCCCTTGGATTGATTTGTGCAGCTGTGATCCATGGATCATTAATGCGTTTAACTCTAGGATATGGAATGTAGCACACTTGATTGGCTTGGGAAGGAAGAACAAATGGATCATACTTATTTAATTTTTTAGACGAGTTAATCTCCGTTACGCCAAATTTGGTAAGCCGGACACCACGCTCACTTGTCGGATCGTACCACTGGCACTTACAAAGCACACATTTTATGAATCCAGGGTATTCAACCTCTAAAATGTCTTCTATAACGCCATAGTAATCTGCATCCATTGTACGCACAACAACTCCATGGTTCACCGTCTGTCTGTTGTTTGAGGCGGTCTTTCTCTTAAATACATATCCACGGGTGCAATATGTTGGTGTTGAAATAGTCTCTGAAAGGGATCCTCCAACTAACTAGGAGACACTGATTTAACCTGAATATAGTTAACAGTTTAGCCATTTTTTAGCATTATCCATCAACTATTGATAGATTTAAAAAAAAAAGAAAAAAAAGATTTCAACTCACATTTTAGTCACTTTGCAAATTCTTCTTCTTTCATGATTTCTATTTCGCCATCACTTTTATGTGGGTATGAGCTCTTGATATTTTGGACAAATATGCTGACATAATTATCCATTAAGTTAATCACTACAATATACACAAACCATAAAAATATGAAATTTCTCAAGAAGAATACACATAGAAAATGAATATACCTCTCGAATGGTAATAGGTCTTCACAGTAACAAAGTATGTAATTATGGACATGGTTGCGTTCTTCTTCCGTCAACCAAACTGACTGGCGTTTTCCACTAAGACGCCCAACTTCTGCAAATATTTTTGGTAAATCAGTGTGGTATGAAGCTTTCTCCCCACCATCATCATATCGGCCTGGTTTTCTCGCATTTGTTTGAACTGTAGGTGCAAAGTAGTACGACAAGAAATATGATGTCTCTTCGTTTATACTTTTCACCACAATAGAACCCTCCACCTTACTCAGGTTTTTCACTTTCTTTTTTAGATGGAACATGAACATTTCAAATGGATACATCCACCTATACTGAACTGGTCCACCAAGCGCCACTTCTCGAGGAAGATGAATCGGAAGATGTTCCATAACATCAAAAAAAGATGGTGGAAACATTTTTTCTAAGTTGCATTACATCACAGGAATGTTCTCCTCCAAAAGAGCTATACCATTAGTTGTGAGAGATCTCGAGCAAAGTTCCCTGAAAAAAGCACTTATCCCTGTAATTTTTTAACATTTTATTAGTCAACTTTTAAATATGTTTTCATAATAATTACTATGAAAACATGAATATAATAAAAGAATAATTAAGTAAATATACATACCGGCTATTGCATGATGAACATTTTTAGGTAAAAGTTATGCAAGTTCGAAAGGAAGCAAACGCTGCATGAAAACATGACAATCATGACTCTTCATTCCAGACAGCCTGCCGTTATTATCGTCTACGCAACGCGAGAGATTAGATGCATAACCATCAGGAAACTTAACTTTATTGATAATCCATTCGAAGAACGCTTTCTTTCCATTTGCATCTAATCTAAAGATTGGAATGGGGCCTTTTCCATTGTTCGTGACATATAGCTCAGGGCGCTCGCATATATCAGGAAGGTCCAATCTCGATTTCAAGCTATCCTTCGTCTTACCTTTGACATCCAAGATTGTATTCATGATATTGTCAAAAAAGTTCTTCTCAATATGCATCACATCTAGATTATGTCTTAACATATGATCCTTCCAATATGGTAAATCCCAGAAGATACTTTTTGTGCCAGTTATGGTTAATACCATACCCATAAATAGGAACATGTCCATTACCGCCAACATCGGTTGTCTTATGTACACCAAAATCTCTAAACTGTGTCAGTATATCCTGTCCGGATAACTTTGGAGGCGGGTCATCACGCACCACTTTCTGCTTTCTGAACATCTTCTTACTTAGTCTATATGGATGGTTCTTAGGTAAGACTCGTCGATGACAATCGAACCAAGCAGATTTTCTTCCATGCTTAAGCTGAAATGCATCGGTAGTATCCTGACAATATGGACAAGATAACCTTCCATACGTTTTCCAGCCGGATAGCATTCCGTACGCTGGAAAATCACTGATTGTCCACATCAGAACAACATGCATTAAGAAATTGTTCCTAAGGGAAACATCATATATAACTACACCCTCATACCATAATGCTTTTAACTCGTGAATCAACGGCTGCAAGAATATATCAAGTGATCGTCTAGGATGCTCAGATCCAAGAACAAGAACGGTTAGGAACAAAAACTCTCATTTCATACACATAGATGGAGGAAGGTTGTAAGCTGTGAGAATTACTGGCAATAATGAGTATTTCCGTCCAAACTTGCCGAATAGACTAAATCCATCCGTACACAATCCCAAGTACACGTTCCTATGCTCCTTTGCAAAATCTTCATACAATTAGTTGAATTGTTTCCATGCTTCTGCATCAGAAGGATGCGAAATTTTCCCGTCAGAAGAATGTTCTGCATGCCATCTCATAGGACCTGCTGTGCGCTCAGACTGGTATAACCTCTTCAACCTATCTGTTATTGGCAAAAACCACATACGCTTGTATGGTACTCGACTTCTCCCACTTGTGACCTAAAATCGTGGCTTCCGGCAAAATTTACATGCATCCAAATTTGCATCTTTTCCCCAAAATATCATGCAGTTATCAGTGCAAACATCTATCATATGGAAAGGTAATTCAAGTGAAGATACCAACTTTTGTATTTCGTAGTATGAACCGGGTGCTAAATTTGGTTATGGCAACAAATCATTCACAAACTCAGCTATTGCATCAACACAATCCTCGGACAAGTTATACTCTGTTTTGATATTCATCATCCGTGTTGCAGCTGATAAACGTGAATGACCTTCTTACAACCATCATAAATCGGTTTCTTCGCTGCATCTAGCATATCAAAAACTTCCTGGCTTCTGAGTTTGGTTCTTCAGCAACACTTTCGGTTTCATGAGCTTGTGTACACTGAAACATATATGATAAGAAATTGTAAACTTCAAGAATACTTATCGTGTTAATTAAAAAATATTGGTTTAAAATTATGGAAATTTTTTTATATTACAAAAATTGATGCATTAATTGTTAAATATTAAATTTTCATAATCTATGTGAAAACTCTAAAAAAATTATCAATAAAAAACAGAGGGAGTAGTAAATATCTACGGAAATATCTGACAAAAAACCTTAAAAATATAGATAAATAGAGAGGATCAAAGAGATTAGTCACCTCACGAAAAGCGTCTGTCACCATCTGTATAACACCGGTTGGATCCCTAAGCATATTGTCTTGCTCTTCGTTCATAATATTATTTTCATGTTCATGCTCATGATTTCCATGGTTTCTGTTATTTTGGGTACTACTACTTGCTAAAGTTTCAAAATCTTCCCCATGAGAAAACCATATATAATATCTAGACGTAAATCCCCTTGAATAGAGATGCTTCCAAATAGTATCTACCAAAATGAATTTCTCATTACCACAAGAAGAACAAGGACAATACATCTTACCACACTCCAATGGAATCTCTTGATTTGTAGCAAATTGCATAAAGCTAAGAAGACCATCTTTATATTCTTTTGTTAATTCTCTTGTGCCTTTATCCACCTAATTGTGCATCCAATCACGATTTTTTATTTTTGGGATTGTCATTGAAAACGATTTTCAATTTTTTTCCGAAAGAATTGTAACTAGTTTAGAAAAAGATAAAAAAAAAAAAACTTTTTTGGTGAGAGAGAAAGGTAGAAGATGACGACAATATTTATAAGTAGGGGTTTTCCTTTTTTCCAAATCGGTTTCATATGCTTTTTTCTTGTTTTCCTCCTTATTTTTTTCTCATGTTTTTCTTTACCTTTTTCACGTTTCCTTTTATCTCTTATTTATCTCTTTTTTTTTTCCTTTATTTCCTTCTTACCCTCACTACGATGTGATCTATTTTTTCTTTTTTTTTGTTTTTTTTTTGTCTGGTTTCTTTTTCTTCCTCATTCTCACTGTTTTCCATTTTTAATTTTCTTTTTCTCGTTCTTTTATTCTTTTCTCCCTTTTATGTCTTTTCCTTTTTTTTTGAAAACTTAAAGCATATATTTTGTCATAAAATCATGACAAATAAATCTTCAATATACATTTACAACTTAATTAATTACCAACAATATAATAATTGTTGGAAAATTTTAATGATATTCCTATAAATTATGTGATGTAATTGTCACAACTAAAATTTTTTCAGAAATTTATAAAGAATTTCCAACAATATAATATTTGTTGAAAAATTACAATGGTATTCCTACAAATTTTGCAATGTAATTGGCACGACAAAATTTTGTCGGAAATTTATAAAGAATTTCCAATAATTTAATATTTGTTGGAAAATTCAAATGATATTCCTATAAATTTTGCAACGTAATTGCCACAACTAAGATTTGTCGGAAATTTATAAAGAATTTCCAACAATATAATATTTGTTGGAAAATTCCAATGATATTCTTACAAATTTTGCAACATAATTGCTACAACTAAACTTTTTCGGAAATATATAAAGAATTTCCAACAATAAAATATTTTTTGGAAAATTCCTATGATATTCCTACAAATTTTGCAACCTAATTGTCACAACTAAAAATTGTTGGAAATTTATAAAGAATTTCCAACAATAAAATATTTGTTGGAAAATTCCTATGATATTCCTACAAATTTTGCAACCTAATTGCCACAATTAAAATTTGTCGGAAATTTATAAAGAATTTACAACAATATAATATTTGTTGGAAATTTTCAATGATATTCATACAAATTATCTGATGTAATTGCCAAAATTAAAACTTGTTGGAAATTTACAATGAATTTCCAAAAAATACAATATTTGACTTAATTTTGTAGGATATTCACTGGAAAATTCCAACAAAATCCGATTGTTGGAAACATTTGTTGGAAAAGACCTTGTTTTCTTGTAGTGTTAGCTCTATAACTACTAGTTATATATGAACCACTAAAACTATTAATCAAACATACTCTTAAGGAACTATAACTAAACATATTCTAAGGGACTATTAACTATACATAATCAAAGAAATTATATATATATAAGGATAGAATAGCTCGTTTTCTCTCTCATCTCACTGTTCATTCTCTATCTAAAACTAGAGTTTTCCGTCGTTGTTATTGCAGAGCTCTTACTGACCGTCGGTAACCCCGACGGTTCGGTTTAATTTGTCTTTTTTGTAGTTAATTGGAGTTTTTCCTTCTGGCTTGTCCAGATTTGTACTTCCGATTCTTCGGTTTAATTTTCGGCTTGTCCGATTTCTTTTCTCGGTTTTCTCTTCTTTCTTCAGATGTTTTTCTTTTAATTCCGTGTTGAGTTGAAGTTTCTTCGTAGCAGCGACTTTGCAATCTCACCTGGTTCTTGCTTGAATGAAGGTCTCCCTTCACCGTCTTTTCATGGCCTTGATTGCCATGAATTTATTAATCCTGGACGGATCTTCCCTTGGAAGCATAGCTGAGAGAGATGAGAAGTGCAGATCGTTTGTTTCAGCAAGAAGATTCAATTCTCCGGCGATCCCTGAAGAAAGTCTTGTTGCATAGCATGGTTGAAGTCTCGGCTGCGGCAATTCTAGATTGTCCTCGTCTTCCAGCACAATCTTTTGGGCCTTATTTCTTTTTTTGTTAATTGTGTTGGGCTGTGTAATTTAAAACTGTTAGACTTCTTGTTTTGCTCTGTACTTGTATCATTTGGGCTTTAATGAATGAAACCCATCGTTGAAAAAAATAATAATAATAACTATACATAATCAAAGTAATACTGTCTAACTAGTGCCACCATTCAGCATTGTAGAAGTTTGCTTTTTGAGTACTATCATAAAGTCAATCCTAATGAAAATTCTATAATATATCAATATGAATCACAAAAAAGAGAACCAAAACAGATTTTCTTCTTTGGTAGCATAACCATGGGTCTTCGCTTTATTCTGTTGCTGCCAAATTGAGGCCTTTAGCAACCAGACACAGCTTGTGATTCTTTTCAAATGTCGTATTAGTATTTTGATGCACTTTCTATTTTATCTTGTCTTAACCAATTGCTTAAGAAAGACTCAGCATGCAAAACTATTTACGAAGATTAGGAAGGAACTAATTGAATCTAATCCAAATTCAAACTCTATACCAATGAAAAAGTTGGAGAGACCATTTTCTTTGGAAGATATTAAACTAACAGTTTAGTAAAGTTTTACAAACAATGTTTTTAATTTAAAAAAAGAAAGAAAGAAAATAAAGAAATTGACTTCTTTTTTTTTTTTTTTTGAAAATATGCTTATTATTCTGCACAAATACTCCCTTACAAAAAAGAGTGTAAAGCTTTTCTAAAAATAAA
>OVBB01000289.1:0-30233 GCA_900406415.1 Isatis lusitanica
ATCATGTTAATTACTAACTTTTGAAAACCTTACTTTATATAATAAGATATAACTGAGATTATTTTTCATATTTTTTATTGATATCGGATATTCATATAAATTGTTTTAAAATATACAAAAAACCATAGCATCTATGATTTTAATTATTGTTTTTGCGTAGACATTTTAACAAAAAATGAGATTTCAAATCAATATAGAGATCACATATGAGTTTTATTACTCGGGCAAGGCCGCAAGGGTATCTACAAGCACAAAACTATGATCAAGAAAGAAGGTTTGGCAAATGTCAATGATTCAAAAAGTTAAAGAGGTGATAATAATCTTTCAAACCAGAAAAATCTTTAAACAAAACCAATGATTCAAAGTCAAAAGAGAATGATAACAATCTTTCAAACCAGAAAAATCTTCAAACAAAACCGATGTCTTTTTATTACAACTTTCTGGCTAAAACTTGTCTACAGCTTCTTCTTATTCTTCTTACTTTCTATCTGACCACCAACAAAACCAATTGGTATTCTTCTTCGTTATTGCATCTTCTTTACTAGTCTTCTTCTTTGCTATTGCATCTTCTTTGCTGCTGCATATTCAGACTTGGTATCATATTCCTTTTTGTGATATTTCCGTTTGGTTTCTAAAGCCTTCAGCTTGGGAAGCTCCACATCTTTGGTCTTTAAGAATAGGACGCATGCTTGGGTGCCGAGGTATACAATTGTCACAGATTTTCAAATTTTCAAGTAGCATTGTTTATTTTGACCCATAAGAAACATCAGAGCATAATTATTGGAGATTTTCAAACAGAGTTTCTAAAAAGAAAGATAATATAAAATAATATATACGGTTTATTTACTGTGAGAAGTTCTAAAACTTTTGTAATAACTACTCTAAAATCTCTTTAAGAATTCTGTTTGAGAACTTCCAATAGTCTTTTTTTCTTTGGTCAGCAACTGAATTTCATTTAAACCTTAGCCATGGACTAAGTTGTCAAGTACAGAAGATAGAGCAGCCTTTGCAAGGAGGTCTGCTGTGGAATTGTCTTTGCGACTAATAAACATAAAGGAAGCAAACTCAAAGGAGAGTGTTGTAGCGTGAATGTCCTGGAGAATCCCGTACAATTCATTGCTACCAGCTTCGTTGGTGATAGCTTTGATAAGCGTTTGAGAATCCGAAAGAAACTTCAGGTGTTTCCACCCCTGTCTCTTTGCGTAGAGGCTAGCTTCTAGCATAGCTAGTGCTTCTGCCATGAGGGGTGATGCAGCATTGTTTCTCACCAGGGAGAGCTCTTTGATGCTGCGTCTTCTTGAGTCCAGGAACGAAATGCCTAGTCCCGCTACGACATGTTCCGGCTTCCAAGCCCCATCAACAAAATAGAGTATAGTGTCCTCAGGGTGTTCATCTACTCTGACTTGTGGTTGGTGTTTCTGCATTGGCGTCTTCACTTTTCCTTCTTCCTGTTCTTGTGCATTTTGCCATTTCAGTGTTTCTCTCAGGGATTTTGTGACTGTATCCCTAACTGATATCTCCCTCCTTTCAAAGATGATTTTATTCCTTACATTCCACATTGCCCAGCATGTCCAGGGGAAGATCGAGTTGGTTCTGATACCCGTGGGCGGTAAGCATACCCATTGGTTTGAGAGGTGGAGGCCCTCCAGGAAGTTATTGAGTTGTGTGGAATCGATGGCGGTTCTTGTTGGTATCTGCTTCCACACTTGAGTAGCGTATTGGCAGTGGAGGAAGATGTGCTCGGTGGTCTCCACTTCTCCACATTGGATGCATTTTGCTGCCGACAGCATTGATCTCTTCGCTAGGTTCATCTCTATAGGTAAGGCATTTTGTAATATCTTCCATAAGAACATCTTTATTTTTGGTGATACCTTCCTATTCCACACTGCTTCATTCCAGTTTATCTGTTGGTGCGTTGTAGGGTTTTGGGGTCCTTCATCAGTCCCTGGGAGGGAGTTATGGTATCCCGTTCTTGCTGAATACACTCCAGATTTTTCCCCTAGCCAAACGAATTTATCCCGTGCTCCCAATCTGCTCAGTTGCAATTGTAGGATTTGGTTTTTATAGTCTGGTAGGATTTCCTGCACTCTTGTGGTGTCCCATTTCTTCGTAAAAGGATCAATGAGGTCCACGACTCGGAGGTTTGCTGTATCATGAGTTGGAGGCCCATTGGAGTAATTGCGTCTGATAGGGAGATTCACGGTTCACTCCATACAGTTGTGCTTTCTCCATTACCAATTGCTTTTCCTAGTCTTGTTTTCAGTAGATCTCGTCTTGCAATTATCCCTCTCCAGCCATGTGATGGTGCACTCGGTAAGGTGCATGACAGAAACGTCTCATCTCTAGCGTACTTTCCTAATAGCACCCGTGCGAGAACTTCCAATAATCTTACTCTTATAAATCTTAGCCCATAGTTTTCTATACAAGTTATACAACACATGTGAAAACCAATTGTTTTCTTCGCTGGATTTCTTTTTGTTATAGTTCTTATTAATTTTTATCTTGTGTTTCCGTGGCACAAACATACAGAGAAAAATATTTCATTCTCTATCATATTTAAATGATATCTCATTATCTTTTTTTCTTCTTCTAATTTTTTCATATTTAAAACATAATGTAGTCATAATTTGTTTTTGTTTTTTTTTCAAATGAGTATAATTTAATTCTATCCAATTTTTAACCTATACTTCGATACTTTGATTAATTTTTATATTTTTCCTTTTTTAGTCATTATAATTTCTATTTTTTTCTGACCAAACATATTTGAAACTAATAAAAGAGATGGCAGTATAAAAAAAAGTTATGATGTGAAATATAATAGGATGTTTTTGTAGGATTTTCTTACTAAAGGTACTTTTAGAAAAAAAATTTATTAATTATATTCCGGTGAGTTTGCCCCTGGTGACTCACGGCAAGGAAATCTACAAGCACAACTTTGAGTACCGGTGAAGTCGCATACGCCATCTGCAGCTGGTCCATATACAAATTTGCATGCTTGATCACAATCTTGTATGACCGTGCATAACCCAATAAATCGACCGCATTTCATTTTTTCATCAGCTACATCAACAAAAAAACTACAATATTTATGATACGTGCCAAATAAGAGACCAAATCTAAAAATTATAACATATCATCATTGAAATGTAATAAATATTGGTATAAGTAGATTTTTATAGATAATGATCGACTACCTAACTAAGGCTAACATCAGAGTTAATTACAACATTTGGGATATGTGCCAATGAATAAAGCTGGCACTAAAGTAATTGTTTTGTCACAAGAACAATTAAATATACTTTTATGATTAAATCTTATTAAATATATACCTGAGGAAAACATCACAAAGAAGATGATTGCAAAAACAAGTGAAAAAGCTATTTTAGCCATTCGTATTATTTATACTTCTATTAAAATTAGAATATTGAATATTAGTAGATATGAAAAAAAATGGGAGACCAGTGGAAATGAGCTTTATAGAATCATAAGGTGATCAAATTTTAGAATATAATATATGTTTAAAATGTTTGACTGTATATGTTTGATTAAAATGTTTGACTGTATATGTTTGACTGTATATTTGAAATAGTTTTGGTAATTTTATCGAAGTATATCATAAACAAAATTTTATCTCCATTAATTTGATTTTTTTTTTTTTGGCAAAAGCATCATCAACATATATAAAAACTATAATAATTTTTCTTTTAAAAATTACACACAAACATTACGTTCACTTTCCAAAACTTTTTAAGTATTATGCAATCATGATTTTCAAAATCATTCAATAGATTTTAACCTATAAGATTTAAAATGTGATATCAGTTCTACGACTTTACTTTTGTGTATTCTAAAATCTCTGCAATACCATGAATTTTGTTTTAAGAATTACTCGTTAATATCTATTAGAAATCATTTTAAAAAATTCAATATACAATAAAATTTCAAAATCATATAGTTTTGAATAACACTAGATTTTACTGAAGTATTCAAATTTTTAGTTGATAACACCAGATTTTAAAGTCTTAAGCATGAAGTAAAAATAGAAGATCCAATAACATCGGGTTATAAGTTATAGTAATACATGATTTGGAATCATTAATTGAATTACATTGGATTCTGGTTGGATTAAAATTCTATAAAAATCTATCATTGTAAAACATCCCTTAGTTTTTTTTTGTTCAATTTAACTTATCAGCTAAAAAATATGTACCAACAGAAACACATATATAATTACAAAAATTAAGATAAATTTTTAAAAGTTAAACTTTAAATTTTGTCAGTTCTTTTATAAAAATTTGTAAATTCACACACAGAGTGAATACTCGTTGCAGTTTAGATATGAAAGACTTCTTGGCCTTTGTGAACTGCGGGAAATATTAATGCACGATACTGGAGATTGTGTGCAACACCAATATGATCCCAAACAAGGGTGATGCAGATGACATCAATAATGAGTATGATTTACAACCGAAGACTCAACAAAAACGGAGCCAGTGGCTGAAGCAGAAAATGTTGATCATGGTGGAGTTGATCCATGACAAGTATATTCACACATGGTTTTAACATAAAGAGTAAATGAAGAACAGATGAAAATGTTGATGTCATTAAAAGTCATTCTTTAATTAATGAAGACTTTCAACTAACAAAGAAAGCAAATGACACACTTCAGTAATCTTATTAACCTTCACCATGTTTTCGTGATCATCCGGATGCTAACAACCAGCATATTCCCTTGTGTATGAGAAAGTTGAAGAAAAGAAAGGAACAAATGAAAGATTGATTCGCAAAGCGCCACAGCTCTTTCAAGTCATTGAGGCTTTGGTCTCCAAGGGAGTGAAGGAGAAATTGCCGGAGAATATGGACTCTTTATCTGTGCATGACAAAACAGCAAATTAAATCTATTTCAATTGCCAATGCGAGTAACATAAACACTCATGCCAACTACAGCTTCTTAGGTTATTATAAATCCAAAATGATTTGTATGCTGCAATTGATAAAGCTTTATAAGATAGCGGACGTTCGTATATGTACCTGTTAAAGAAAGAGAACCAACTTCTCTCCGAACATATCTTGCCATAGCCTGAAACACACAAGCAATGTCTCAAACAGTTCGGTACACAGCCTAAACTTGTATGTGTCTGTGTATTGTGAGAGAGGTAGAGAGGGGAAACTCATGCCTTTGCTGCTTTTAAATCCGTTTCATCAGGTGTTGTTGTTCCATCATCAGAAAATATGTTCCTACAATCCAATTCCATTTAAGGTTCTGATACAAATCCATTATATAGGTTCAAACCCGAGCTATTTCTTTGCGTCATCTCTACCGAATCCAATGCATAAACACGGCGTTATAGAAGCTTTACCTCCATAATTTGATTTGTAGATCATTTGATTTAGCGTCTGGAAGTAGAGCCGCATCATATGCAACAACATTTCCATAAAATATTCTCTCCAGTTCCTTCATCCACGTCAAGAGAAGCAAGTTAACCTGCACTTTCAAGAAAGATTAAGACCATCTCATTTTTAAGGAAGATAAGATTTATCTTGGAAACTATAGTACAGCAAAACCAAGTCTAGCACGTACCCCGGCTTTAGAAACCCTGACTTCCACATTATGATTGTAGATCTCATATACATATTGACCAAGATCAACACCTTCCTTTCCCTCTTCCTTCAGGCGGCGTAATACAAGCCACATATGAAGGACAAGCAACGAATATGTTATTTTGAATGTTTTCTCCAAGTTGAATACTGCAGAGAGACAAAGCACAAAAAAAAGTAAATACATAAAAGAAAAAAGAAAAACATATCTTCAGCATCCTATTGTGTTGGAAACCAAACAATACCTTCATAAATTGCAGGTGTGTCGACTTGTGCAATGATTCGCTTGTAGATAACGTTTGCCCCACGGATAGATACGCTCTGTTTGCTATAGAACAAAAGCATCTTTAGTATAAACCGACGAATCCCTTCGTACTTTGGTTCATCCATTCTGAGAGGAGAGTCTTTGGGCAGAGCCAAGGAACATGGCTTTGACCAAAACATCTTATCTAAGTTTACCTGCCAAACACATTTCGTCACACATAATATCCAGAACCAGTAGAAGAAAGAGCACGAATCTATGCACTTACAAACAATAAAAGCGATGTACATAGATGCAACAAGATTACAAACATAGTCCAGATTTAGCTCAATTCTGTTAATCCTAGAAACAATCGGCATCAAGTAGACATTTTTATAAAAGGCCCTCTTTGTGATAAGGTTCGAGTCCTATAATGCCAACCTGAAGATCATGAGAACTAAAGCAGTCCACTTGCGAAACATGCCGATCATAGACTTTGAGGAACCACTTAGTTCTGAATACGAGATCTTAAGTGGGTAAACCAAAAAAAGTATGAATCTGAGATCATACCGGAGATTTGCTGGGAAAATCAATCTGCGGCGGAGCATCTTCCGCCGGAGCTACAGTGGCGTACCCATAGCGCGAGAAAAAGGAGAGATTTTTCGCCGATCCGTTTGTGCTCAAAGATCGGAGCTTTGAGATTTGAGTGACAGCTCGACCAAACCTGGGCAACATTTGGACAAAGCCCTTTGTAGTTTGGAAGGAATCCGATTGAATGAGTAAGATGGAAATTCTAAAACCCTAAGGAGAAAAACCCTCTCCGACTTGTAATCGTTGATTGACGATGGGATACTACTCGTCCACGTTAGCGCTTGTTCGGCCAGATATATTTTACAAACGCTAACTTACGCCGTTACAAGAAATGGGAAACCTTAAACTATGGACAAAGAATGTGAATGTTAGACTTAGATCTTGCGCAAAACTGAATTGGAATGGAAAAGTTTGATATAATAATGTTTTATATTATTCACCCACTTAGATCTTGCACATAATGTTTAGATTATGTGCAAAAACTACATTAGGAAGAAATTTGATGATCAAAATGTTTTGATAAAATAATTAAAGTGACAAGTTCAGACAATCTTTTAATTCTGATAATATATATATATCTATGTTAAATTGAAATAATCGATTCAAAATTCAAATCATATTCTTATATTAGTTTTAAATAGATTTATTTTCTTTTTGTATACAACATCTAAATTAAATTGAAAAAGCAAAAATTCAATCTAAAATTTTAAGTCAATATTTAAAGACGTATTAGATTAGCTGAGCTGTAGTAATTATCTACAACCTTAAGTTTTATCTAAAATTTATAAAATTACCAATTGTGTTGTATATTAATTTTTTAAAGTTACAGCCAATTTTCTTTTTGAAAAATGGCTATGAAGACCCTGTTTACTAAAACCATTTTTTAAAACTGGTTGTAGAAATTTCTTTCTATTTTTATTTTATTTCTTATATATTTTAAAAAACTATAGTAATTAAATCTAAAAACCAAATTTTACAGCTATAGTCTAGCCAACCATTCACTGTAATGCGTTGTTATAATCGAAATCCTATCAAATTAATTACAATACATTACATCGAAACAGTGAATCTGACCCGAAATTAAAACAATACAGATCTTTTTCAAAAACTACTAAAACAATAAACATTGTAAAAAAGTTCCTTTCTTCTATAAGATTCAGTAAACAAATGTTCTGGTCAACCTTTCTTACAAAGGCAATCTAAACAGTAAAAAACTTTAGATTACAAAAACACACCCATTTTGACTTTTGTTCTACAGCCATCATTTCTTTGCCAGTGTCAATCGTTGATATCAGTTCAGTGTCTCCACCGGTCTTGCTGTTTCGTTTATGCTGGACTTGTGTTTTTCATGCTAAGCTTCGATATCTTCAATGGTAAGTGTTTTATGTATTGTTAATTTACAACTTAATTAAAGTCTCTCATTGTAACGGTCACAGTGTGTGGTTTCCGGTAACAAATTCTTCACGTGAGAAGTTGGTAAGATTCAGACAAATGGTTCAGCAATTGTCTTAGAGGAAAAAAAAAAGGAGAAAAATAAAAACTTTGAATTTATTTACACGTAATTTCTTTATTGCTCTAAACCAAAGCACTTGTTGTTATCGTCGTCCTTTGGCTCTTCTTCTGTATTCGCGTCCAAGAAAATTAGGGTTTTTTTTTTTTTTTCATTTTTTGTTGTTGTGGGTTAACTGTTCCATCTCCATTTCTTATTCTTCACCTTCTCTTTCAATTCGAGATCTCTGTGAAATTCGTTGAATCTCCTCGGCAATTCGAAGACTTTCTTCTAGATTCCTACTTCCTATTAGCTCAATTTTGGATTAGCCCGATAGATTTCATTTTTTTTTGTTTCCCTGGATTTTCGAAGGTGCACTCTTCAAGTTCACTTTTCTGCTAATTGCTTGGAGCTGTGAAATTTGAAGAATGACCCTTTTTTGCTTCGCAGGTTGAAGGTGAAGGAGCAATTGTAGTGTGTGATGGTGTCTGTGATGATCTGGTAGCGAGAATGCCAGGCATTCCTCTCGTGACTCGTGAAACCTCTTCGTATGTTTCTCTTTCACTTATTCTCTTAATTTCGCTTCCGATTAGATTAAAAAGCTTAAGGCTTTGACAATTTCTATGCTTTATTGATTCTTTGGTTTAGTTAAAGATAATCTGAAGCACCCTTGTTTAGAATAGTTTGAGCTTCTTTTTTTTTTTGTTACAATTTTGGTGGTGTATGAATCGCAGTTGTTCAAGAAGCACAGATCAGATGTGCCATGAAGACTCCCGTGTGCATATGTCTGAAGAGGAGGAGATTGCTGCTGAAGAGAGCTTGGCTGCGTATTGCAAGCCTGTGGAACTCTACAACATTCTTCAGCGGCGTGCTATTAGGAATGTATGTCTTTCTTTTACCCTTGAGTGATATATATATAATTAATTCTGAGTGACGACATTAGCACAGGCATTGGTTAAGTTTTGAGTTTTGACATAGAAATTTCCCATGTTAGTGGCATATGCATGTGTCCATCCTAACCATTTCTCTCCTCTTTCCCGTGTAGCCCTTGTTTCTTCAGAGATCTTTGCATTATCAGATTGAGGCAAAACATAAAAGGAGGTAAAGTTTTTTCTCATCTCTTCAGAATCTTCATTATTTTTTTATTTTTTTTGTCTAGTAATTAGACTATACCTCAATAATTCATTCGGCAACTAATGCTTTCTAAGTTTTTGAGACTTTGCTCTTTGGTGAATAGTGGTAATCAATATTTTACTGCGGTGCAGAATTCAAATGAGTGTGTTCCTTTCGGGGACTATAGATGCTGGGGTACAAACTCAAAAGCTGTTCCCTCTCTATATCCTGTTGGCAAGACTCGTTTCTCTTAAGCCTGTTGCCGAGGTAGGCGTTTGAGCCTTAGTCAGATTTGAACTTATCTTTATCTAATGTAAATTGTAACTCTACGTTTTCAATCGCTAACATTTTTCTTTTTTGGAATTCTCAAATTATAGTATTCTGCAGTATATAGGTTCAGTCGAGCATGTATTCTTACTGGTGTCCTGGGGGTTGATGGAGTTAGTCAAGCACAAGCCAACTTTCTGCTCCCTGATATGAATAAACTCGCGCTGGAGGCAAAATCAGGATCACTCGCTATCTTATTCATTAGCTTTGGTGAGTGAGATTGATGGATGTGTACAAATTTATTTGATGACCTTCCTATGTGTACAGTATCCAGATAAACTGATCAAACTATTTTCTTTCTTGTAGCTGGTGCGCAAAATTCTCAATTTGGCATTGATTCAGGGAAGATCCATTCAGGCATGTCCGTTTCTCATTGATATTACCTTTATGTAGCAAGACTCATTTTTTTATCTGTCCATGTTATAGTGTGGAATCATAGAAACCTCAGTCCTGTTTATTGACAAAAAGAATCAGGATGCTGTGACTCTCGTTATAAGAGGTCCTGAGAGTCTCTTTCTTCTCTAATTAGACCTTCATTAGAGTTTTTTCTTTTATCTTTTCTGGCAGGAAATATAGGGGGACATTGCCTATGGAGCAAAATACCTCTTCAATCACTTTATTCTTCGTGGCAGAAATCTCCAAACATGGACTTGGGAGAGAGAATAGACACAGTCTCTCTTGTTGAAATGCAGCCTTGCTTCATAAAGGTAATATTGCTTAAATGCTTTCTTTAATATGCTGTTTTAAGTAGGTTATGCTCTTCCCTTTTACAACTCTTTGTTCCCTATAGTCTAACGACTACTCTGGATTTAACTTCTTTCATGCAACTTAAAAAAGTAAACTGAAAGCAATTGCCAATGTCAATTTGGTTAGTTTACAATCTTCATCAAATTTAAATGAATAACTTGTCCATTTCTGCAGTTAAAGTCTATGAGTGAGGAAAAGTGTGTCTCGATTCAAGTTCCCAGCAATCCTCTCACCTCGGTAACTGTGCACACTTTGCTATGCGTCATCTGTTATTCTGAAAATATTATGTAATAGTATCTTATAATTCTTGTACTTCTTGTTCGAAGAGCTCACCGCAGCAAGTGCAAGTCACCATATCTGCAGAAGAGGTCGGGGCAACGGAAAAATCTCCTTATAGTTCATTTTCATATGATGACATCTCTTCCTCTTCACTATTGCAAATTATCAGGTAACTTCAGTTTAGTATACAATCCAGTTTCAGCTTTCTTGCCTCATCTCATTTGTTTTTTTTGCAATTGTATAAACTCTATTGACCTATCTGCTACCTCTATTAATCTATAGTTGTCAGTTTTCTTCAATTGTAAGTGTTACCTACAACTTATAATGTCCATGTCTTCATGTCGACTCTAAACCACTCTCCTACATTCATTGCATAGGTTGAGAACACGGAATGTAGTTTTCAATTACAGATACTATAACAACAAACTGCAGAGGACCGAAGGTAATTTTGTATAATCACTAACCTATGTAGGTGAATAACATTTTGTATCATCTTTCGCGTTGCAAATAACATTTTGGATTCTATTTGCTTTGTGTCTTGCAGTAACTGAAGACTTTTCTTGTCCATTTTGCTTGGTAAAATGTGCCAGTTTGAAGGTGGACTTTCATGTCATTCTCATTCATACCTCTCGGTCAAAGATACAGCTGTGATGATTAGTTTTTGTAGTGATGTAATCTTTTTTTTGTTGTTGTTGATCCCAATCATGCTGTAGGGCCTGAAATATCATTTGCCATCAACCCATGATCTCTTCAATTTCGAGTTTTGGGTTTGTCACTTCAAAATTCAGTTAAATTTTGCTCAGTACCTTTTTTTTTTGTCCACTAATCTGCTTTACTTGGGTTTTAGGTAAGTGAAGAATATCAGGCTGTAAATGTGTCTCTCAAGAGTGAGACAATGATCTCCGAGGTTAGAGCATTTTACTTGTTATATTTATGTCCAATAGGTTTTCTGCTGTAGATCTTTTAGGCCGCGACAACTTCAATTTCCAACCTAACATCGTCAATGAGTTGTTGGAGTGGTTAAATAGCCTAACTGTAATTTTCATTGTTATTTGCCACACTATCATTTCCACTATTGTCCTCAATGACATGGAGAAATTGCAATGACATCGCTGTGGCCATCAAAGCTGGACTGTAGAATAGAGTCCAGAATTATATAGAGTGTCAAACCTTCTTTATAGCAGTTTGTGCTATAAGATATTCTAAGTTTTTTCCAACTTGATGATCACTCTTAGCACATTTTTCTAAATGCTACATGTTCGAACTTTTTCAGATTAACGAGGACGGCCTTGACCCAAAGCAGCAAACATTCTTTTTCTCGTAAGTTATCTGGCCTATTATGTCTCTTTTAATTATATTACTAGCAATTGGGTGCTAGTGTTATCGACCATGACAATTCTACAATATATGACAGTTCAAGGAAAGTCAGACGTAGGAGGAAAAAGAGTCAAGTACGGAGCTCAACGCAGGGAAATCATCTTGGACTAGGCTGCGAGGTGTTGGATAAGACTGATGGTATGTGTTTGATTGTAATGAATCTTACTTGGGATTTGTAGTATTGTCTTCTTTCTCGCCATCATGCCATGAGAGCCTGTCTTTGTAATTTTTGATTTTCAGATGCTCATTCTGCTAGAAGTGAGAAGAGCCGAATACCAGCTGGGAAGCAGTGCGAAAGAATTGGGGGTGCTGAGTCGTCTGGTCAAAGAGTTCCTCCTGGCACGAGTCCTGCAGACGTGCAATCAGGTGCTGATCCGGATAATGTGCAGTCGATAGCTGGAAGTACGATGTTGCAATTTGCAAAAACGAGGAAGCTGTCTATAGAACGGTCGGACTTGAGGAAGTATGTTTGACTTTCTTTGATTTCCTGTCCTAGTTGTATTACTACTAGTAGCTTGCTCTTCCCAAATTATGTGGCTGAGTTTTTCAATTATTTCTCTCCACTAGCCGTAGCCTCCTTCAGAAGAGACAGTTCTTCCACTCTCATCGAGCTCAGGTGATCTATTTCTTCTTAAGCTGTCTTTCTTCTGAAGATCTGAATCGATTGTGATTTTTTACTTTGTGTGCTATCGCAGCCCATGGCTCTAGAACAAGTACTATCTGACCGAGATAGTGAAGATGAAGTTGATGATGATGTGGCAGATTTTGAAGATAGACGGGTATGCTATAGAATATAACATTTTCACTGTTATAGCCTACTTTCATTTAAATTTGGAGTTTGGATGCCTATGCAGCCAGTCTTCCATATTCATTTCCTTTACACACGAAGCAATATCTACCAAACTACTGTAACTTTATAGGAACTAAACTGTTACTAAATAGTATGGTAGAGATTCAATAGGAATTAGATGAGCAAGCCTCATGGTCCAACATAGAACCAGATTGATGTACTTATATAACACTTGTTATAATATGAAACGTTTCTGTTTGTTCTCGGTTCTAACATAGTTTCTGATTCCCCTGAGTTCACGGTGAATGATTTTTCTTCTTTTTACTATTCGGAACTTCTCTTTCTTTCAGATGCTAGACGATTTCGTTGATGTGACCAAGGATGAGAAGCAGATGATGCACATGTGGAACTCGTTTGTGAGGAAGCAGCGGTATATGTTTCTTTTTAGTACATGTGATGTCGAGTCTTTTACAGTAAAAAAAAATTTAGAGTCACATGTGTAATATAGTATTATAGTTAGTGGATATTCCTGCTTGAGTTCTTGTAGTAAAAAAAAAAGTGAATCTTGATAGATAATCTCAGGACAAGCATTACCTTAACACTGGTTTTTAACCCTTGGCAGAGTAATAGCAGATGGTCACATTCCATGGGCATGTGAGGCGTTCTCAAGATTACATGCATCTGTCATGGGTCGAACACCCCATTTGCTCTGGTAATATAACTCTCGTTTCCTCCATAGTGTGTAATTTAACAAGTGTTTTCAGAGAAGAAAGTGGTTTTGTTGATAAAAGGTGAGTACTTGTGTAGGTGCTGGAGAATGTTTATGGTGAAACTGTGGAACCATGGCCTTCTTGACGCCCGCAGCATGAACAGCTGTAATACCTTTCTCGAAGAGCTCCAAAGTTAAAGACCCAGAAACCATTATTTAAGTAGACACAAAAGTGTAAACATCAAAAAGGGAGTGAGAGAGAAGAAGAAGAGTGTTGGGGTCTCTCAGTAGTTCCGTAAATCCTTTTTGGTTTTGGTACTAATTTACATTTTCTTTATTCAGGATTTATATTAATTTACAGTGTTTACTTTTTTGGTTTGGGTTACATTTTTTATTCTAGTTATTTTGGTCTAAAAGTATTTCATATATTTGGATTTATTATTATAACTTAGATACATTAGTTATCTCAAGTCTATATATAATAATATTTTGAATACATAATTGTATTTCAGTTATTTCGGGTACCCATTCATTCTTGGTTTGGGTCGGGTTTGGTTTTGGATTTTCGGATATTGAAATTTAGGATCTGTTCAGATATTTTATGAATTTCGGTTTGAATTCGGTTTTATTCTTTTGGTTCGGGTTTGGTTTGGTTTTATAGATTCGGGTTTTTTTGTTCAGGTCTAATATAAACCGATCAGGTTTTTTTCTAATTGTATTCTGTTCAGTTTGGTTTATTTTGGATTTTATATCAAATCTTATTGGGTTTTATACAAATTTAGACCATATAGCATTACTTTTTATCTAATTGATGTTAAAGAAAAAATAGTTACAATAGTTTTTATGATTGAAGTTAATTCACATACTTATTTTGATAGTATTAGTATTTTGTTATTAGCATCAGCAAATTCTGTATTTGTTCACTAAGTGATGCTAATAGAAAAAATAAAAAATACACCATTTATTTAACTGATATAATCTCATATAACAGTATCAGTTTTGTTAAAATGATACATATTACAACTATTTAGCATCAATTTCGTGAACTGATGTTAAACTAATTAATAATAGTATTACTTATTACAATTAATGTTAAATCATATATATTTGTTTATGTTTTTTATAATAGAAATTAAAGCATCTTAAATGATGTTAAGTTATTAATTGGGATATAATAATAGAAATTAAAGCATCTAAAATGATGTTAAGTTATTAATTGGGATATAATAACAGAAATTAAAGCATCTAAAATGCCTCTAAAAATAAAATAAAAATGCATATTGAGATATATTAATTAATAACTTAGTAAAATCAGATTGTTAAGTTATATTTGAAAATAAATTCTGGTTCTCTTACTTTGGTGTTTTTTCGTTCTGCTCTACATCAAAGCTTGGCCTTACCGATAATCATGCATGTAAATGTTTTTCCCTTAATTTTCCTCTAATATGCCAATATGTTGATGCATGGTTTCTCGAAATGTAGAACCAAGAGGAGAGAGATGCCTTAAATCATTTTCAAGAGAGCATTATGAGGAGAGAGAGAGACACTACTCGCTTTACATATATTGATATACATATAGATGCACGTCCGGCTGCTTACACGACAAATAGGTGAAGCAAACGCTTAGGACATCTATTTTATAGGGGCATCCATTTTATATAAAAATTAACTTATATATATATATATATATATTAATTCTAGAAGTATTACTAAACTTTGGGATTTTTGTTTGGTTTTTAAAAACTAGCAACCGCAAGTGAAGATAATTTAAGAGTATCATGTTTGAACTTAGAAAACTTTTTAAAAAGGTGTGCATTCAGACTTTGTAAGTGATTATTTTTTTATTAAATTAAAGACTCCCCCATAATGAATACCAATGAAATTCTATTGAAATGTTTGATTTCTTGAAAAAAATCTAGAATTGTTATTAGAACATGGAAATTGCTTATCGCATATTGTTGACTATTCTCGTATCAGTCGTCACAGCTCAAAAAGTATTGCAAAGTTGAAACTAATAAAAAAATATTTGCGGTCTACCTTGTCACAAAAGATATTAATGAGAGGTGTTATTAGATTGAAGTTTTTAATGTATTTTAAATGCATAACTAAATCCAATGTTATTGAATCATGTTTTTTAAGTACATTAAAATCCATTGAAAACAAGTGTTACTGGCATGGATTAAATATTTATTTGATGTATTTAAAAATACATTCAAAACCAGTGTTATTCATTTTCCTTTTCATTATTTTAGAATTTGGTTTTAGTGGATTTCAATGTATTCTCACTCCTAAGATGCAAATACATGAGTTTTGTCTTGTATTTCAAAATACATCATCGATAAATTCATCAAAATCCAACAATATACTTCATAATTTAATTACATTAAAACACGTTAAAACTCAAATTCAATAACACCTCCACAATGAGTTGGCTTTGTTGTCAATTGAGACCAATATGGTTGAAAAACTTGATTATCCAAGTTTAATAATTGATTATGGAGGAAAAAATGAAAAATAAGTTATATTTCAATAATAATTTTTTTTTTTACTTTTTTCTATAAACATTTCATTGAGTTGGACTATCTTATGAAACTTTAAAATATTTTTCTATATTGTTATTATTTTATGATCTTTAAAAAAATGCACAATTTTTGAGTTCGTTTAGGACACTCCAAAACGTTGCATCAACATTCTGTATAAATGCATGATCAGTATTAATGTAATGTAACAAAAAAAAGATTAAAGAAGAAAGTTGAGAGAGATGTACAGAGTTTTCCTTGTTAGTATCCTTGTTAGTAATAATCATGCAGGTAATTGTTCTTCCCATAATGTTAATTTAATATCCCATTATGTTGCTACATGGTTTCCGAAATGTTTTTCTACTCAAATGCATACCTTAAATAATTTGCAGAAGATCATTATGAAGAGAGAGCGACACTACTCGTTTTACATATATTGATATTCATGTATTATTTGTCTTTGTATTTCTGTTTCGTTTACATTTTAACCCATCGGTAATCCCAATATGTCAAATATAAGTTTGAAAATGGAATAAAAAGCGTACCCATAGATCAAAGATAAAGATTCTTGTGAAGTTTTTCAAAAAAAAAAGAGGGTCTTGTGAAGTATTCATCAATACTTGCAGACATGCGTAGAGTATTCAGTGAAAGAGACAGTGTGGCGTCATGGAATCTCTAATTGGGTCTCCCCCCCCCCACACACACAAATTATCCTCCAATTGTGGTTTACGGTGATGCAAAATTCATCCTAACTATTATAGCATCTAATTCATTTATTTGGAAGAAACATGAAATAATAAAATTATAATTAAAGATTTTCTAAAAGAAAATTAAATAGGAAGCATGAACCAAAGAAGAGGAAAAAAATGGACACAGAAATGATCGATAATCAAATCTGTTGTAGATAGAAAATCAATACATAGGTAAAGTGATTTTGTCTATGATTGTCTTAAAAATATTATTCATTGCCCACATGAGGAAATCAATGATTTAAGCTGATCTCAAATGTTTTTCCTACTTTATATTTTTCTGTACAAGAACATAGCAAATGTCAACTAATAATACAAATTAAAGCATCTAAATCTCTCCAAACAATAAAATAAAATTGCATATTAAAATATATTAATTAATAACTTAGTGAAATCAGATTGTTAAGTTATATTTGAAAATTAATTCTAGTTCTCTTACTCTGGTGTTTTCTCTGTCTGCTCTACTCTAAGTTTGGCCTTAGCAATAATCATGCAGGTAAATGGTTTTCCGTTAATTTTGTCGGTTCCAAGTTCGGTTCGGTTTCTCTTTTTTTAGATCGGTTATAGTTTGGTTCTTCGGGTCCGAGTATTTTGCTCAGGGCTACGGCTTATAGGACAAAAGAGTGAAGCAAACGCTTAGAACATCTATTTTATGGGGGCATCCATTTTATATAAAAAGTAACTCCTATATATATATATATATATATTAATTCTAAAAGTATTACTAAACTTTGGGATTTTTGTTTGATTTTTGAAAACTAGCAACCGCAAGTGATGTAATTTAAGGGTATATCATGTTTGAACTTAGAAACTTCTTTAAAGAATGGTATACATTCAGACTTTGTAAGTGATGATTTGTTTATCAAATTAAAGATTCTCCGAGAATGAATACTGATTTCTTGAAAAAAATGTAGGATTGTTATCAGAACACAAAAATTGATTATCGCATATCGTTGACTATTCTGGTATCAGTTGTCATAGCTCAAAAAAGTATTGCAAAGTTGAAACAAATAAAAAAAATATTTGCGGTCTACCTTGTCACAAAAGAGATTAATGAAGTGTTATTATATTGGAGTTTTTAATGTATTTTAAATGCATAACTAAATCCAATGTTATTGAATCATGTTTTTTTAAGTACATTAAAATCCATTGAAAACAAATGTTATTGGCATGGATTAAATATTTGTTTGATGTATTTAAAAATAAATTTAAAACCAATGTTGTTCATTTTCCTTTTGATTATTTTAGAATTTGGTTTTAGTGGATTTCAATGTATTCTTTCTCCTAAGACGTAAATACATGATTTTTGTCTTGTATTTCAAAATACATCATCGATAAGATCATCAAATTCAACAATATATTTCATAATTTAATTAGATCAAAATACGCTAAAACTCAAATTCAATAACACCTCCAAAATGAGTTAGTTTTGTTATCAATTATGACAGATATGGTAGAAAAACTTGAGTATTAAAGTTTAATAATTGATTATGGAGGAAAGAATGAAAAAAAAAGTTATATTTCAATAATCATTTTGTTTTTTTTACTTTTTTCTGTAAACATTTTATAGAGTTGGATTATCTTATGAAATTTTAACATATTATTTCTATATTGTTATTATTTTATGATCTTAAAAATGCACAATTTTTGAGCTTATTTAGGTTAGTCCAAAACATTGCACCAATACTGTATAGATGCATGATCAGTATTCATGTAATGTAACAAAAAAAAAAAGATTAAAGAAGAGAGCTGAGAGAGATGTACAGAGTTCTCATGTAATAATCATGCAGATAAATGTTTTTCCCACAATGTTCATTTAATATCCCAGTATGTTGCTGCATGGTTTCCAAAATGTTTTTCTACTCAAATGCATGTCTTAAATAATTTTCAGAAGAGTATTATGAGTAGAGAGCGACATTACTCATTTTACATATATTGATATATATACATAGATGCATGATCTAAGTATTCATGTAATGTAACAAAAAAAAAAAAAAATTAAAGAAGAGAGTTTAGAGTTGAAAGAGATGTACCGAGTTCTCCTATTTGTCATTTTTCCCTGGATGTTTGTAACATGTTTTTGGAATTTGTTAGGTACATTAGGCTTGCAATTACGTATCAGTTACTTAGAATTATGTTTGTACTAATGCAAGCTTTATGTGGTTTCCTTGTGGTTGTTTTCCTTGTAGCTGTTTTTGGATTTCTCGGAAATGAACAAAAAAGCCAGCCAAATCTGAAGACACTACTACAAAATCATACCTCAATCCACAAGCGGTATATATTAGTATAGGTTTTTAGTTTGTTTTTTCTTTTTTTTTTCTCTTCTATACTAATATATATCGCTTGGTGGATTGAACAGGTATGATTTTGTAGCTTCAGATTCAGTTTTTTTGCTCATTGTCCGAGAAATCCAGAAAGAGCTACGAGTAAAAGAACGACAAGAAAACCACATAAAACTTGCTTCACTTTAAACATAAGTCTAAGTAACTGATACATTATAGCAAGCTTAATATAGCGCATGTCTACTAATATATATCTTGGAGCTTGTATCACATGTTTTTTGATTCTGAATGTTACTTCTTATTTGCTTATTTTTTGCTTTTTTTTATGACAATAATGTTACTTATGTTTACAAAATAAAAGGGTTTGAAAGATTACTTCAACTTTTTAACTGCAAGATAGCATTTGTATTGTACACGTTTAAAAATTGTTTTCTTATATATATTTAAAACCTGCAAAATTAATTGTTTATAGCTAAAAACTAAATAAATAAATAAAGTAAATGAAAATTTGATACACAATAAAATACGATATTAAACAACTTAATAAGATAATAAAGAAAGTTTTCTTCAACATATTTTGTAAATTTTATTTTATAATATTTTATATAATCGCTTATTGTATCCATAAATGTTGGCACGGCTATGATCACATGATATTAAATTTGCGCAAAAACTTGTAAAAGATCAAACAAATTGGAACAAAAAAAAGTCTTCTAAAACATTTTACATAATGGGAGTATGGGACCAAGGGAGTACGTATTTGTGTACTCATGTAGGTTATGTGTAATTGAACTTATGTTTTGTATTTGGTAAGAGAAACGAATGATATCCAGAGTTAGTACTATCACATGTGCTCTGTTTAATACTAATAAAGATTCACACAAATAGTAGCTCAGGGAATTTAGCGTCTTTGAGGTGATCATCTAGAGTGCAATTACGAATTCTATATAGGAAAGAAAATGGGTGTCTTTAGAGATTAGAATTAAAAGTGATCACAATGCAGCACAGTAAAAGCAATCTCTGAAGTACACCCGAAGTTTCCAAAGAGTTTTAATATCTGCTTTCCATCTTTTCTACGTCTATACCATTTTCTGAATAATAAGCTCAAATTCAGTGATAAACTGAAGAGAGTAAACTTTTCTTAATTAACAACTGAAAATGATTTAAGTCTTTCCTCTCTTTGGTTCTACATTTCGGGAAACCAGCAACATATATGGTATTAAAGGAAAATTAAGGAAAAAAACATTTCTCTCCATGATTATTGCTAAGGCCAAGCTTGGAGTAGAGCAGAACGAGAAAACATCAGAGTAAGAGAACCAGAGAGATAGAACGCTCAAAGAAGGTTGAGTAGACAAGAAAGAGAATCATGCATTGGTGTGCGTGTAACTGTATTGCTTTGTTGTGTGGTTTGAAAGAAGAACATTAAAGCTTTCTTCGGAGTTTAAAAGTATATATAAAAGGGAGTAAATAATTGTCCATGATCGTTGACAAAAAGAAAGCGAAGAAAAGTCAAGCTGCGTTGTTGCAAAGGTAAAATATTTGTCAAATCTCTCTATGCTTTTCTTCTTCTTCTTCTTCTTCCTAACGAAAACATCTTCCTTGTCTAAGAAGGCAGTTTTTTTCCAAGCGATGATGGAGTCTTTGGTTAAACTCTTAGAGAAGCAAGATGATGCACTTGATGGTGAACACTTGGCCACCTTCTTTGCGTTCATAATTTCTTGCTTCCCTTACAAGAAACGTATTCACAACTGGCGACTTAACGAATTTAAAGTTCAAATCACAAATCTCTCCTATGTTTGTTCTTCTACCTCTGTGGCGCAACAACACAAAACTATGCTTGCGCTCAGCACGAGACTGAACCTGTCGATGTTGTGTTAAGCTTTCTGACCAAATGTTCTTGGGCCATCTTCTCTCTTCAAGATTTGTGTAGCGAGGGTTCATGACAACATGCTATTTTGGCTAAGCAAATACTAATTTTATTAAATAGAAAGCACCTTTATTGAAATTTCCATTTCTTTTATTGAAGTCAGCAAGATTACTTTCAACTCTATACCCTTTTTTTTATCATCGAAAGTGATCCGAAACAAAGTTTAACCGACTAACCGGAACAGAGCATTCTCTGTCATTAGTACATTAAATAGCTGACAGTTTACAAGCGGAGGCAATAGAATTCTAAAAACACTTTGATTACTCTGTGGTAAGTAAGTGAGTCTATACAATTTAGAAAATGTATAAAAGCAGTTGTTAAATAAAGCTCCCCTCTGGTATTTCACTCTTCACACTTGAATCAGGGGATATAATACATTGGATTCGCAAGTTTGAAAGATCGTTGAGACATGGAGGAACCCAACAGATCACTCCATTGGTCACCTGAATTGCCTCTAATCCTATATCCCTCTTTCACCATCTCATCCCTCTTCTCAGATTTGTATATCGTCGCCAATTTGTGCTGTTCATCTGGAGATCTGCAATGCCAAAGAAAAGAAAAGGTCTTTAGAGTTAAACACAAAAGATGATAAGCCTCCCCAAAACTTTGTATGCTTGGGTCACTTAGCAACAAACATTGCATGAACAAAGCATATGGCCTACTTACAAAAGCAAAGAGCCATCACATTAAGTATACCTGAGAATAAGCTTGTCCCAGTTCTGGAAACCAGCATTGACGAGGTTTTCAACAGTGACAAGCCTGTGGCTCTCTTTCCTCCCTGTAAGCAAGAAGACTTTGTACCCCAAATCTATGATTCTTTGGTAAAGCTTCAAGCTTGGAGCTATAGCTGGTGCCACTCCTCTCTCTACCCACTTATCGAACTCCGAGTGATCAAAGAGCTCAAGCCTGCATCATCATCAAACATTGAGAAACCAAAACCAAAACCAAAACCAAAACCAAAACCAAGTTTTGAGATAAAGATTGAAGAAAAGGAAGAGAAAGGGAGAAAAGGGTTTGTACCCAAAGCCATGATCAATGTAATACGGAAGATTGGACAAGAGAGTCTCGTCGATGTCGAAAATCCAAACGTCTTTGCCGTCGCCGGAGAAACCGACAGTGCTCGCGAAGATCGAAGCTTCTTCAGAGACTCTCTCCAGATCGGTGGCGTAGCCTCTGCCCATCACGTAATCCTTGACGTAATCGGCGCACTCCGCCGGAATCGTGCTCCACGGCGCGAGATTGTTCGTCTCCGCCGCGAATCTCCAGCTCGTGCAGTACAAATTGACCTCGTCGCCGTCGGCTCTCTTGTGCCGGGTTTCGATTCCCGAAGGGTACTGTAGAATCGACGGCTTGATCTCGTCGGAAAACGCGGTCGAAAGCAAGGAAACCACAAGGAGAATCACGAAAATCCTCATCGGAGAATCGAATCAATCAAAAACCCAAACAGAAAAACACGAACTTTAGGGGTTTTCTGGAAGTTTTAGGAATCAAATTAAGAAATCTGAAGAGAGGGGAATACAAAGTAATCGGTGCCAAAAGGAATCAGAAACGAAATTGAAATTCAAAGAAAAGGGAATATAAAGGATAGTTTTCAAATTGGATTAATTGAATATCGTAAGGAAGACGAAAGCTTCGGTTTTCAATTTCAATTGAGAATATGAAAATTGAATATAATCGGAATGGTAAAGACAGCAGTGGCCGGTGACGTGTGTGAGAAGCCAATTATGAAAGAGTCTGTTCGTTTCCGGGTTCGGATCTAAGAGTAAAATCCAATTGGTGGATCCGAATATTCTTTGATGTTTAGTGGGGTCCACAACATTTTTCTTTCTTTTTTTTGGTTTTCGAAAAACGAAAGTTTGTAATGTGATTTTGGTCTTATAATTTTTTAATTGACTTTCAAGATCGAAGTCGGTCTAGTGATTAATTTATAATGTTATTCAAATCTATATGTAGAATTTAAGTTATATATGCATTTCAAAGAATGTAAAATTATTCAAACACACAAATCACAATGAATGCTTTTGTTTATTCTAAATTTTTAAGCTGAGTTACAAAAGAAAAAAAAAAAGAATTTCAGTTATTTCTAGAATTGTGTTTTCAAATAGTATAAATTGCTCGGTTAATTCAATAATAAATGGGAGTAAGCACTAGATTTTATTGGTATCACCCAAGCGAATGTGCAATTTAATTTTGGGTAATTCTCAAAAATAACACACTTTTATATTTTTGTGACAAAAATACCATATTAAGGTGAAAATAACAAAAATGACATTTTCTAAGAGGAAAAAAAACTATTATACATTTATTTTCATATGTTTTTTCCCAATCCCTTAAACATAAACCCTAAAACCAAAAATCTAAACCCTAATTAATGACTTTTAAACTCAAATTTATTAATTTAATTATCTTTAAGCCATTAAATAAATGCTATTTTTGTCATTTTTACTTTGGTGTGGTATTTTTGTCACAAAAACATGAAAGTGTGGTATTTGAGGGTATTCTCTTCAAAATTTTACTTATTCAATTTTGTGATATGTGATGAATTGTAAAAGAAACTCGTCTGAAAATTTCTTAGAGATATCCATTTTTATATTTTATTCAAATGACTATGTCCTGGACAGATTCATTAAAAGAAATAAGTAACAAAATTTTCACACATTCTAATAAATTATGGATAAGATCCTAATCAAAACAGCTTTTTAATAATAAAACCGAGTAGCAATGACAATGGATACTTGCACGCACGCAAAGCTACGCGTGAATACAGTGCTAATGAGAATTGATTGTTAAATTGTTTGAAGTTAATTAATTACTATGGCGTTCATAAGCCTAATTAATAATTGTAAATCTGTGTTATGATCGAAACTTGTTTACCACATTTTTGGCAAAAAGTCAAAATATACTGTTTATATATTAATCTGTTTAATTTATGTTCTTTAGATATGTTTATTTTTCTCACTAAAAGAACAGGCGATGAATATTAAAATATAATAATTTTAAATTTCTGTTAAATAATGACTAATTTATGTCAAAATAACAACTAACGAAATTGGATTTTACATAAATTTTTTCATAAATAGTCATTGTATAAAATCAACGTCTAATTTGTTTATTTCATTATTTATAAACAAATTCAATCCAAATTGGATTTTTTGGGATCAATTCTAGTTTAAGTTTTTAAGGTCAAATAAAATACACATAACTATATAAATATATATATATATATATATAATAAATTTTCAAAAGCATTAAGACGTCAAATCTTTATGAATGTTTTAAATGATGGTATACAATTCTTTTATGTTTTGATTCCATATTTTTTCATTTAAAATAATTATCACATAAACCGATAATTTATGTACCGACATGGCTACGGTCGATTTGTTAGAGATCGATAGACCGGAGGTGTAATCTTGTATGAAGTTATTGGAGAAATGTGATGTTGAGCAAAAAAAGAAAGATAAGCCAGTTACCAAACAAAAAAAAATCAAAAAAAATAATTAAATAAAAAAATCAAGAAAAAAAAGGCTGTGAGAACATCAGGCCGTTGATATAGGCTGAAAACGCTACGCAGTTTTAGAAAGAGGCACCAAAACGGAGCGCGCGCGCTTTTGTTTGCCTTTTACTGATTTCTACGTCTCCATTCGACAATGGCTGCAGAGAGAGTGTGATTGGGCAAAAGGTTTATGTTTTGTAGCGGCGAGTTCGTCACCGGCGAGGTACGGTGGTCCTCCATCCACTCCTCTATGGCTCTCCGGTCATAAGTGTATCCGTCAGCCGCAACACAGGGCTCATTCATCACATCCTGCAAACATCAAAGCAACATTCTTCTCTAAACTAACCTGACTTCTTCTACAAGCAAACACATGACGTAATCAACAAGTTATTATTACCTTGAGTAATGGGCAGATGAAATGACTTGGCGGTTGCTTCGGCGCAGAGGAAACCAAGTTTCTTGCTGTTTCAGCTACCTTCTTCAAGCTCTCCAATGTTGGAAGAATCTGATTTTCCAGGTCAGGCCTGTCTTTGGCACGAAGCTCTGTACAATACAGGGCTAAAGCGGCTAGTTTCCTGGTTTCTTCGATTGGCCAATCACCTGCTTTTTTATCAAGAATCTGTATCAACTCCTCGTCGTCGTCGTTCTCCATCGCTATCTCTACTGTATACGTCAGTGCTATAGCCGGCTGAGCGGTAAGAAGCTGCAGAATGATCATTCCAAACGCATAGACGTCTGACTTTGGAGAAAGCATCCCGGTTCGTTGATACTCAGGATCGATGTAGCATAACGTTCCCACAGGGCTTGTCTGCTTGTACATTGTGAGTTTTGTTGACAATGGGTCGGTTTGGATCATTGTGGAGAGACCCACATCTCCTACTTTGCTGACAAAGTTGCGATCAAGCAAGATGTTGCCTGGTTTAAGATCACGGTGGATGATTGGTGTCGGTTTAGATTTGTGTAGGAAAACAAGCGCTGATGCAACTTCCCAAGCGATTCTGAACCGGACGAACCACGGGATTGGTTGACTATTGTTGACTTGGAACAGTCTATCTTCCAAGCTACCGTTTTCCATGTACTCATAGACTAGAGCTCCACGCTCAGGGCATGCTCCTAAGAGGAGAACCAAGTGTGGGTGCCTGATCTTGCTCAAGATCTCGACCTAAGTGACAATAAAGAATGTCAGCTTGACTTTCTATACAAGAAACAGTTTTGGGTTGTGTAGGTATACGTACGTACCTCTTGATCGAATTGCTTGGATAGATTACTTTCAGCGGAATGCAAAACTTTGACAGCAGCGATTGTATGATGAAGATTGCATTTGTAAACAGCACCGTATGCTCCTATTCCGATCTTTAGATCTTCAGAGAATGATGAAGTTGCGTTACTGATTTCATCCCATGTGAACTCTTGGTATTGCACCTTAGGACCCACAAGGGAAGTTTCTACAAGCTTCTCCTTCTCTTTCGCTTCACGGTTTGCTTTCATCTCGGCTTCTCTTCTCTGTGCGGCTTCTCTCTCTTCAACTCTCTTCTGCTCAAACTTCTGTGTTTTCTTCTCTGCTAACCCCTTCGTCCCGTGTTCTTTCAGTGTTAGCTCTTCAAACTTAAGCTCATTTAGCTGAAATCACAAAGGGTTCAGATTTATTAGACACACAAACCAATAGCTTTGAAGCTTCATCAAATACAAGTTCTTGAAGTGGACCTTGCGAGAAGCATCCAAGGTTTCTACTTGAGCAACTGCATACATTTCTTGAGCCTGTCTAAGTTCATCTCTCAACTTTGTAATTTCTTCGAGCGTATCCTGAAATCAACGGAAACATCTCATTTCAAAATGCTTTCGATTTCAAACGAGGTTTAAAGAAACTTTTCTAATGGAAACTTGTCTTACCTGGTCGTCTGTGAAATAATCTTCAGCTTGAGTAACATTTCCGTATTCATGGTTGCTAGATATAGAAGAACTCCTACCTTCTTTTCTCTCATCGAAATCTCTGAACCGTGGGTTCCAAGAAATGGTTCGTGATACTTCAGGGCTACTTCTCTTGCTTACTTCCCCTGCAGCATCCGAACACATACTTCTAGTTTCATCAGAGTCAGCAGAACTAGTTTCCATTCGAACAGAAACCCCTCTTACGATTGTCGGGAGATGTTGCAATCTCTTATTGGACAGAGCAAGAGATTTTGATTTAAGTGCATTTGACATTGCATCTAAAGAATGTACGGAAGAAAGATTAGACTCATGAGGTAACTTTCTTGTTAAAGAAGTTGATGAAAGATCCGAATTACCTGAGATCTGATGTCCTGAACCAGAAGAACAGCTAGAGGAATCGGTTCTCTCACAACCAGAGTCTCCTAAACTTTCATGCATCTCCGCATCTGAAGGTGATTTCTCTTTTGAAAGAATGTAGACTCCTTTTGAGACAACATAGACTGTGCAAAGGTTTGACACATAGTTTGATATCTTCGCGGTAATATCTTGATTCCTGAAAATTGTCTCAACGCATATAGTCATGGAGATAACACTATGGATTCAGATAGTTAAACCGAAGAGATTATGTTTCAAAACCATACCCGTACAAGCCAACATGAGATGAGCGTCCAATGACAAGCTTGCTGATAAAATGCTGATTAACCTCTCTGGTTATTGCCACTGCAACACTATTTGATTCGAGGACTTGAAGTTCTACTGCAACCTTTGTTAAGAAGATTCAAAACTATCTTTTAGCTCTAAGATATCTGAAAAAGGAAGACCAAAGAAAGACAAAAAGAAGAAGAAGAAAAAGACCTTTTTCCGCTCGCACATCTTCTTGTAAGGTTTAAGAAGAGTTTCTTTTGTATCCTCCATCACTTGTCGTCTATACTCAGCCGCCACATCCTCTGGTGCCTCGGAGATAGAGACCATGTTTCCGGCTTAGTAAGGAAACATAAACCAGTATCAGGCTCTTAAGTAGTCACGTAAAAGTTTGATATCAGAGAACAAAAGTTTTGGAAACTTACAAGGTGTAGGTAGAGAAGTAATCTTTGGATGGATGTGAATCAGCTTGAAAACGACATTTTTCTCAGAACTAAACTTTTTGAGCGCCCACTTAACGACGTTCTTGCTTTTGGTGCTACCACTAATAGCTATCGCAATGGTCAGCGATTGAGACGGAGACGCAAGATCAGAGCCGGCCTTCACAGGAGGCACCGGCTTGGATTCCAGAAACGACTTCTTGAAAAAATAGTCCATTTATTTCTGAAAAAATAGCCTTTTTGATAGCTGCTTAAAACGTTTGGGGGAGATAAGTCATTCACAACATCACAGTTGAAATTTAAATCAAGATCCAAGCCACACCAAAAGGAGGCAACAGAGGAACAATAGGCAAATTGATATCACATTTTCTGAATCAAGAATGTAATGCTTTTGACAAGATCTTGATTACAAACAGACAAGTGCATGGATCAAGAAGATGCATTTTGATATTACTCATGATCGAAGCTCCCAGAATTCAAATCTTATTATGAAAAGAAATTTGCAAGTCTAATAACTCGGGATCATTTTCCAAAACACGAAATTTATTATATGAGCACATAAGAATTTGAACTTTACCAGAAAGCCAACAATCCAAGCATGATCATATAATCTCTAATAAACATGAAAAAATAATAAAAACTTTGACCAACCTGATCAAGAAAAGATGTACAGAAACTCAAACCCAAAGAGAAGAAGTTGTGGCAGACTCTCTCTCAATCTGATCAAGAAAAGTTGTAGAATAAGCGATGGAATCTTCTATTCTCACCAGAGGCAACGCAAAAAGCAGCCACGTTCGTGCTCCTAATTTCAGAGACAATCAAGTCCTTTGAATAAACCACAGAATCTTTTGAAGTTTCTTAAATTATTATTACTATTACTATAAAAATTAAGATAACTAAGTCATGACTCATGATCATCGTTGAAGGTTCACTCTTGATATCTACCACTCTCCTGCTCACGCAAGAATTTTCCTTCATTATCAAAGCAATAGAGAAGAGGCATCGAAGCTCTTCCATTAGGATAAAATTATTATTGTTATTTATAACTTCAAGGTTTTTTTAATTCCTTTAGTAATTCAATCGTGGTCATATTGTCAACAAAAACTGAGTTTATATTATTTTAAAATTTTATGCATTCCTCAACAATCTTATGAAGGGACAATTAGCTAACTAGTAGTGTTTTTTTTCTGGAAGCTAATACTTTTTGTGAACAGCTGGAAACCTTTCAAAATATGAATACAATATATTAATATCATCAAAAAAATGAAGAAAAAAAATTAAAAATGAAACATATAATTTTCCTACTTAAAATTATTTATATCGTATCACATCATCATGTATGACATGTTATTCACTGTATATAATAAACGGTTTCAGTTTTCATTCAAACAAATGTTTCGTGACTAACTGTTTTATCAATGGTAAAAGATCTCATAGGTACCATAGTGACATGACTATCAAAATTTTGTTGATTAGATTAAAACCGAGTAAACTAACATATGGTATTTAACTTGACAACATTGATTACAATGTGGGTCACAAAATACATGCACAAACACGTGATAGATGAGACTAACGATCATGTGTTTACAGACAGTTGCACGAACACATGACTAACATAAAGAATATTGTATTGTATAAGACAATGTGTTTTGTATATCTTTGGAAGAATGATTTGTACACAGCTTTATACAATATTCAGAAAGGTAAATATAGAAATGCCTAATCACAGCTAATCGTATCTAATTAGATCAATCACCATAACTCCTAATTATACACTTTCTATCAATGCTCAATACTCTCCCTCAAGATGGAGGGTTCTTGAAGACTCCAATCTTGGAACAAGCATGTTGAAAACGGGACCGTGGTAGTGGTTTGGTGAGAGTGTCGGCCAGTTGATCATGAGTTGATACATGAGAAACACGCAACATTCCCGCTTGAATGTGGTTTCGGACAAAATGGTAGTCAAGTGCTATGTGTTTCATGCGGGAGTGAAAAACTGGGTTGGCGCATAAGTACGTGGCTCCAACGTTATCACAATATATAACAGGAACAACAGGAAGCTCAATCTGGAGTTCAGTAAGTAAGGAGCATACCCATCGGACTTCTGCAGCAGTGTTGGCAACAGCCCGATACTCAGCTTCAGTGGACGAGCGAGCTACGCCTGTCTGTTTCTTAGAGGACCATGAAACTGGGTTGCGACCAATGTATAGAATGTAGCCATTGGTGGAGACATAGTCGTCGGTATCACCGGCCCAATCCGCGTCGGAGAAAGCATGAAGAGCAAGTGGAGAGTCTTTGTAGAACGTGATACCATGGGTTGGAGTACCAGCGAGATATCGGAGTACTCTCTTGGCGGCAGCCCAATGTTCGTGAGTAGGTTTGTGCATGAATTGTGACAAACGGTTGACAGCGTATGACAAGTCAAGACGTGTGAAAGCGAGATATTGAAAACTCCCAACAAGTGAACGATACTGAGAAGGGTCGGTGAGAGGAATACCGTCGTGGAGAGTCAATTTTGGTGTGTTTGGCATCGGTGTAGTCACAGGTTTGGATTCAGTCATATTGTATTTGGCGAGGAGGTCCGCAATGTATTTGCGTTGCATAAGGTGGAGACCTGAAGCAGAGCGTGTGACTTCAACACCAAGGAAGTAGTGAAGGTCCGTGGGGTCTTTGATGGAGAAGCGGTCCGCAAAACACTGAAGAACTTGAGAGATACGAGCATCGTTGTTGCCAGTAACTATGATATCGTCGACATAGACGAGGACATATGTGATTGACGAGCCGATGTGATGAATAAACAGAGAAGTATCGGCAAGAGAAGCAGTAAAACCAGAATCCAGCAAGTGTTGTTTGAGAGAACAGTACCAGGCTCGAGGAGCTTGTTTCAAGCCGTATATGGGTTTGCGGAGTCTGCAGACAAAGGAAGGCCTGTCTTGATCGATGAAACCGGGTGGTTGAGACATGTAGATTTCTTCGGTTAAGTCT
>OVBB01000290.1:17302-27614 GCA_900406415.1 Isatis lusitanica
AAGAGAGTTAAAATTGCAACCTTTGCCAGTGCATCAACAAGACTGTGTAGCTCTGAAATGACACTCGACTCCTCAGTGACCAAGGATTGGAGTAGAGAAATAGAAAATTCAGTGGCGCTTTCTGCACAGCAAACAAATAGTTAGCAACGTTCGTTTACAATTAAAAAAAAAAAAAACAAGTACACAAGAAGATAGACAAGTAATGCTGTTCAGCATACTGTTTCTCCCTCCGTCGAGATGCTTCGCCATGTGGACATTGTACTCCGCTAGGTTAAGTAAGTCGCGTTGGATAAGACCGATAGTAATATCTTTGTTGAGTTTCCGCTCCTCCTCCGAATAAATCACCTGTTCCAAGAATGTTATATAAGTATAACTAGAAATGAAAAAACAAAACAAAATCCCGTACCCATAACCGTTTGAGGATAGTTTCTGTCATATATTATCAGCAGCTGCAACTACGAGAAATAGCCTTTTTTTGGGGTCCCGACTCAATCAAGTACTTGCATAATGTGTTAAAATCAGGGGCATAATTTGGAGAAATCTTAGAAGCAACTGAACTAAAAAAGTGTGAAATACAGTAAAAAATATGAATACTTAGAACTTGACAACGTCATTCACATACCCAACTAGTGAGCTCTTTAACGACACGCTTGCAAACATCACGAATTGCCACAAGAATTGCTAGGTTAGCACTGACGTGAAGGTTACTTGATGCATTGTCATAAAGAGCCTTGAAAGCCTTTTGAGCGACAGCCAAAGCAGCTTCATCTCTACTTATACATCTGAGGATGATCTCAGGAACTTCAGAAACTACAGCCTGAAAAACCAATGAGATGTGCAGTAATTAAATATATATCGGATGAAATTAAAGTGGCGAAAAAATCACAAAAACAATTTCCCGAAATTAAGAAAGGTTTAAGAAATTAACTCATAATTCCATTGTTTCTAGGCGGAACATAAATGGAAAACGAAACTGCACTTAGGAACTATCAAATACCTGAATGTCATCATCTCCCGCATTATTAGCCACCAAGTCCTCCATCTGAAACAGTTACAATCAGTCAACAACATGGGATGTGATATAGAGAAGCCAAAATTGATATAGCAATGACAAAAAAAAATAAGAAAACATAATAGCCACTTCACTAACCTTCTGGGTAACAATATGATACTTATCCAGTGCATCTCTCGTGGACAGAGACGGCTGTATGATATTATTTCCACCAAGACGCTCCACTGTAGCAGTTGAAGTCGAAGTCTGCAATGATGCTCCAGTTTCCTTGTGTATAAATAAGAACCCAGCTTAGTAATTCGATATGGACCTAAGCGAGTCAAAATTTGAAAACAGACAGTAATCTCACTTTCATAGCGGCGTCAGAGGATTCAACCAGGTTCAATTCAGAGGTCGAAAGGGATTTAGAGAATGGAAGACCGGCTGTGTCACCAGCTGGATCAACTTGTGAGCTTTGAACAGAGGCAAGATGAAAAGACAACAAATCAGCTGTGGTATACGAGAGAAGAAATTCGCAGTTTAATCAATATGCGAAGCAAAGCACCTTAAATGTAAAACTGGAGAAGATTCAAAACCCTCCACAGAAATCTCTGATGCCCGGGAGACCATATCCATCCGAGCGTTTCCAGCACTTGACAAAAAGTCCGAAACACTTTTTCCTGATACTGGGCCATAACCACTACCGAGCCCAACATCGCCAGATGAGCTTGAAGCAGCAGATAAACCGTGTGAAGTTGGGGTTGACTGCTTTTGCCAAGGAAGTTGAACGAAGTCCTGAAAAAGCACATTTATAGCTTAGATATACAGACACAAAACATACCGGAGGCCCTGTTAAAAAAGCACCTCATAAACTCGCTGTTGAGAGAGGGACAGATGTCCCGGTTTTGGACGGAGGGACTCTGGTATAAAACTGACAGAATTCTGAGATAGCATGTTTGGATCAAAATGGGAGGATCCAGCACCATCCCTATGCTTTCTCCGTAACAACAATTGCTGGGCAATGTCCGCATCAATAGTTTGTATTGCCTGTAGAGAAACAGACTTAGATACATCACTGAACCTTCCTTATCAATCAAAATAAAAAGGAAACAAGACGGAATTAACGGAAAGCAGTCCAATCTAAACCCAGTCCGGTTACATTTTTCAATAAACAAAACTAAAAGCTGAAATAGATAAGAAATCAAATATTTAACACAAACCTTCTCTGTAGCCGCCTGTTCAATGGCAGCACAACCCAAATCAAGGTTGTCATTGGTGACAAGTTGCACAATCTGTTCAAGAGCTTCTTTTTGAATATTCAGACCCTGAAGCGAATTCCGTAGATGACCTGATATTGAAGTGCGCAGGGGTTCCTACAAATACCAGAGAATGCACAAAAGTTCATAGAGCTGGTCGGTTTAATGTAACATGGCAGAATACAAGAGCATGAAAATAAACAAGATGTAAGCAAAAATCTAAAGAGTCCAAGCCTCATTAGCAGGAAAACCTTGCAGGTCACATGAGCTAAACTCCCAGCTAAACTCGCAACCATCAAGTGAGCTGCATTATATATACGTGTCTCATCTGGTTCCAAGGCATAATCCTGGAGTCAAAGAAGAAAAAAGAAAGAGGTGTAAAAAAATATACATGAAATACTGCAACTCGGATCTTGAAACTGACGAATGGGAGAACAGCAAAATATTTGAGCAAGAAATACTGCAACTCTGATTTTTATACTGACGAATGGGAGAAAAGCACAATATTTGAGATAAGAACGTAAGACAAAGCAAGGTTCGTGCCCCCCAAAAAAGGACAAGTTCAGATTAGCCAAACCTTCAGCACAAGCTCTTTTGTTGTCTGGCAAGCAATACAAACGCTTCGCTGAACAATACCAGACACAATCTCCTTGATAGCTCTGTCCATGGCAAGTGGTACCACTCTAAAAATGGAAAGAAGTTTAGAATGTCAAAGAGAATATCCTCAATGCGCTACAAGCATAATGATTTCACTAGTAGGAGACCATGAGTCACAAACCTCTGAAATGGAAAGTGCATACCAAATCCGCTTAATTTCTGATTGATAACAACATGATTTCCAATGTTGGGAAGTGCTGCTGACAGCTGTTGGCCAACATATTAACAGTAAAAACGGTATGAATCAAGCAAATATAAAACAACTTTGATCGACATTCATAGAATGATAACCGTACCTGGCTTATAGAAAACAGTGGGGATGGAGTTGACTGGAACAGTCCTTGAGGTGACGGGAGCTGATCAGACAAGCCTAGAGTTGCCACTTTTTCGTCTTCCATCAAAGTATTAGTATAAGCACGTTGAGGGGCAGCATACTGTAAAGAAAAAGCAAGGGGATAAATATTGCTGATAACAAAAAAACTGACACTATAGATCAATAACAAATAGTACATATAAAATAACCTGTGATAATAACTTCGAGGGAGCGTCTGTATTAGGTGAATTAGCAACATCGAGAGGTAGGTCTATTTGCTTAAGAGGAGAAATAGTTTTCGGCTCCTGGATCATCAGTGGTTGAGATATATGTGCTACTCCAAGATCTTTGTTGCTAAAATCAGGATTCCCATCTATTTCTCTCTTCCGATCCTTTAGAAGGGAAGTTGGCGCTACTTCCTTCAAATCAACACCAAGGTTCTTGAATAACACCTGAACAGAAAGACGAAATGAGAACTAAACGGTGGATACTATAAGAGAAAATATGTAAAACAACTCGTTGATTTTCAAGAGGAACAATCATCTTTCGAAAGGCATTATTGAAAACAGATACCTCTATGTCAAACTTCAGATTCATTTTTAGGTTTGGCATTGAATAGATCTCAGCGAGCAACCCGAGTATAGCCATCGTCCAAGGATTGGGAGGTTGATAGGCAATACTGTTTTGGCATGGCTCCAGAACCTTCAGTAACCGCAAATTAGAACTCAGGACATCAACCCTATAACAGCTAGGAAAACTATTCAACCATCACCAACCTTTGAAGTAAATGGAATGACTGCTATCATCAACCCCTTTTCATATGCCTGCAAAGGGAGAAGAAAAACAAACTTCACTATCTACAAATTGGCACAGACATTACAAAAGAATGAACAACTAATATTGAAGGAAATAGAAAGATATACCTCCACAATCAAGGATTTTGGATCAATTTCTCGCGCTCTCAAAACATAGTTCCTTCCAATGGTCAACTTTCCAAGCCAGCTGCCTAAATTTTTAAGCAGAGATCGCTCTTCCGAACTTGACTTTATGAGCTCTGAACCCAAGAGAACCTGAAAACAAAGAAATTAAGGAAGTAAAAATTTTGCTAAGCAGATTGAATACCCTTCACAACAACTCACTTGTATGAAGAAATATTTACCTTGCAATTTTCGTAAGTATTTTGAAGTATCTCCTTAAACAACAGCTTGGAATCAACTTTGTCCAAGAACTTCAAGTACAGATCATGAAAATTGGGCTCGATGCTCGCTCTGCAAATGCAGAAAAACAATAAGAAGATCCGACGGGAAACCTCAGATAAATTGCAAACATAAAAACACATCCGTACCTTTTCATAACCATATACTGAGCGAACCAGGGATAGTACTGCTGAGGTAAAATCTCAGCAAACTCTTTCCCCTTAGATTCAAGGTTCGCTGTAGAGATATTATTGATTATGAAAGAAATTTTGTCCTGAACATCTGAAGGAGGAGCCTGGAAAAAAAGGGAATACTTATTCTTGTCATTCATACTAAATAGTACGCAGCTGGCATGTTGACAAATGACAATTAGTTATGCAGTGTAACCAAAAGTAAATAATATCCAAATGTATATCCACAGCACAGCAAGTACCTCTATTGCGTTTTCCCTTCTCTCTGCTGCTGCAACCAGGGTTTCTATGTTCAAAGCAGAGCCAAACCCTGTGATAATCGAGACTATTACTAACATTTCCTATCATATTTCTAAAAACAGTTATAAAATTAAGTCGACTGGAGATTACTCGTCGAAGTGGCTCCACGAGCTGGACGAACAAAACCAGATGAGGTTGATGAAGAACTCGAAATGCCAGGATTCTGCAAGGATAACTAGAGAGATTAAATAAAAGCTCCTCCAAGCCACCCACAGCCATAAAAGAAAATAGACGAGAAAGTGATCACCTTAGGAATGACAGAAACATCAGAGGAAGTGTTCGATGATGAGGGCAGAAGTGGCTTTGCTTCGATAGATGGCACACCTGGCACTCTGCTGCGGTCATCAATATGCACTTCATTTTTCTGTTGAGGCTGTACAGGTAAAGGAAGTTGGAGTGGAGACTGGCCAATTCCAGAACCGGTAAACTGACAGCATTTTAAAAAAAAACAAAAGAAACCTGTTAATCTCCTTCTCAAGAAGCTTACAGTATTTATTTTACATAACGGCTTAAGTGCTGAAAGTGAAAGGCATGAGACTAGAAATAGAAAGTATAAAGCCTTTCTCTTTCCCCTATCCAATACATAATTCTGAGCAAATCTGATCTCATGTTTGAAACAGTCGCGAAATCAACTTATAAGAGAATATAAAATAGCTAAACAACGGAGTAGCGGAGACAGTCGAAAGAAAAAATTTAATCTCAACACAATACCTCGCCATTTCCAGGGAAAGACTGTGAAGGACCAGGGTGCGAAACAGAGGCATCTGATTCTAAATTACCAGATGATATCCTTGAAAGTGCTTGTTCAATAACAGTGACTAACTCGGGGTGAGTGCTACGCAGATGAGATATTTGCAAAATATGGTTGCAGTACTGAGGCAATTCAACCAGACGATTCACGAACTGTTCCAGAGCTTTGCTTCCAAACAGAAACATCTGCAGAATCAGGAAAGAAAGAGATGACAGATCTATTACAGTAAAAAGCAGGGAGACAGAAATAAATCACAGAAGAATCCGCACTTTTGAATCTGCAGGTTTACGCAAAGAATCCAAGACTAGACGCAGTGCCATCCCCAGTGTGAGGGAACTTATAAGCTGGTTCTTGATAACAGAACCTGAAAGTTGTACAAGTCGCAACAGCTTTAGGAGAATGTAACGACAACAATACAAAGTGAAAGGAGATTCTCAAACAACATGTCACTGGTAATTTTCAAATTCAGGAAAATTTTTTCAAACACCATCATCTTGCCTAACTTGCCAAGTGGTTTATAGTACGCTAATATATGTTGAGGACTAGACACAATAGCATGAACAGGTAAACAAAATCATGGTATCCTCCCACTACATAAAGTTAAACATCCTTTAGAAGACCCACTCACCAAAAAGTATGGAGGCTATTTTCAGCTGCCTCTCGGGATACTTGGGGAAAAACCGATATTCCTCGAACAGATTAGCAATCATGCATTCAAATATTGATTTTTCCCTGTCAAAAAAAAAACAACATCGTGATTTTCTTAAAGAGGGAGGAGCCCGGCAAACTTGATAAGATAAGATAATTTGAATTTTTCAAATATGTATAGTTTGCCATTATTAAACCTTTGAACCAAAGAATCCTTGTATCGGGAAAGCATTTGAACCATTGCATCAACACTCAGTTGACCAGAAAACATTTGATGGAAATAAGCGTTTGCTTCTGCCTCAACATCGTCTCCATATGCATTGGAAGCAGATGAATCTTTAGCCTCGCCATTCTGCAGTTTCGAATTACAATCCAAGATTGATGCATTGACCTTTTCTATCTCTTCGACCAGTTGAGATGAAGTAATCACATTATCATGAGCTTTCAAAACCTGCCATACATGTTTAAATAAATTAATCCCAATAGAAACGAAGCAACAGACTAGCCAAGAAGATCCTAACTAACTTTCAAAAGCGAAGTCGTCGCATCCAAATGGACATCTGATAACGGATCAGAAGGATGGAAATGTTTAGAAGTAAAATCCTCTGATTCGCTAAAATGCACATTCTTGACAAATTTGAGACACTCCTGAACATGATAAAAAAAATGTAACTGTTAGGTACGATCTTGTCATCTCTATAAACATTACAGTAATAGAGTTTTGAGTGTGAAAAAAATATGTCACCTCAGCAAAGACGTCCTTATACACATACAGACAGTTTGGCAACCAGTTCTCAATGTCCAAATAGCCTCTCAGTGAGGCAAGGACTGCCAATCTGATGCTGAATGAGACTGGAACTGATTCTAAAACAACAGAGAGAATCTGAAATTTATACAAAAATCCAAAGATTAGTTCGTAGACGCTAATGTAAGAAACAAATTATCTAAAGGATATAAATTAAGTCACCGCCACGCTTTTTAACCAAATATGTTCACCTTAAGCTCATGGCAGATATCAATTAAATTGAGTGTGCTGTCTGCTTTAAGATTTTGCGCATTTAAGATCCCCCAGAGAACGAGCTCAGCATTTTGATGCCAGAGATTAAGGATGAAACCACTATCCTGGGAATTCGTTATTATCACTGGAAGAATAGCAGAAACTACCTCTCGCTGGATGAGATTATAGGCAGTCTGCAACAACAGGATAAACATACTTAACTAAACAAAAAAAAAGTCAATGTTACGAGCATACGTCACCAACAATGGAGAATTACTTTGATGTGTGTCATTCCGACAAGCAAGGTTTTAGGACACNGTCAATGTTACGAGCATACGTCACCAACAACCAGTCATGGAGAATTACTTTGATGTGTGTCATTCCGACAAGCAAGGTTTTAGGACACTGTGTGAGTGGATACTGGAGCAGCGAACTAACTAAAACAGTATGACCTCTCTCGGCTAGTTGGCATAACACATCTAAGAGATCCAGAGATAGCCATGCTTCATTGGAAAGTCCTAATTGTTGCTCATGGCTGTGCATGTTATTATCAATATATACCTGGGAAATAGATGGTCAGAATAGTGACAGTATCAAGGAAGAACAGCTCTAAACAAAGAAGTGTGGCATCTCACCAGCTTCCTGGTAGAATGCATAAAGGTGAATACTTCAGGTGGGGCTGCTATTGCATGCTTCAGAAAGGATAATTGACCTTCCATATTTTCCCAGACAGAAGCGCATACAGCATCAAGAGGAAATGGGTCCTGCAAGAATTCAGTTTAATACCCTCAAACAACAGTTGAAGTGGAAAAAAACATATTTTGAACATTCAGATGAGACAGTATGAGAACACACCTTGCAAGCAGTTTTATATAGCCGCATGAAAAAAGAGAACGACTCCATATTCGGGATGTCAAATCCACTATGGTCGAGATTCTCGATTACTTTCCTCCAGCTTGTGCCAGGAGCCTGCTTTAGCAGGAAAATTTAAGAACCAAATAATAATTTCTAAATAAGCTAGACGACTCATCAAATCCATTGATAAAAGAAAGATGATTATGCACACTAGTCACAAAAAGAAAAAAGAAAGAAGAAGAAGAAGAAAAGATTAATACAAAGACTGAAATGCAGTTTTGAAGCTATCAGTAATGTTGATTAGACAAAGCATAAGGGTTTTAGATAACTTACAAGCTGCTTGATTGTTTCAACTAAGATGTCAACATTCCACGACCTTGGCGTGGGAATTTCAGTCGGAATGCAGCAACCAAGGGCCAGACTGAAAGTTGAAAAGGTTGTGTGGTTATCTTCGATATCAGCACACGTACGAGCAACATTACCAAGAATCCTTGAGATAGTAGCCTCTGTTAATGGTGCGAAACTAGACAAGATCTCTTTGCATTGTTGGGCATCAGCAGTGGAACCACAACCTAATTCTCCCATGAGATCTCCAACAGCAATTTCCTTATCGATTTCAGCTAAGATGGCATCAATCTCGTTGTCAGAGGAATCACTGTGAAAATCCATGCTCCTGCAGCAGAAGAGAAGAGCGTTGAGAGTCACAATCTGCACATGTGGATCGAAAAGGGGTTAGTAGAGGAAAGCAAACCCATAAGCGGCACCTGAAAACATCAGCTTCGTGAACTTGTTGAGAAAGGATAGGCGCAAGAGCAAAAGAGAAATCATCTTGAGGTTGAGCAGACGACAAAATCTGTATGAAGGAATCCAAATGCCTGGAGAGGTCCTCGGATTTCTGTAGAAACAAAAGAACATTCTGAATTTGCTCGGTTGAGTCAATCTGGTGAGTATTGGCACAGAGTTGGTCAATCTCGGTCAATAATAAGTTTCGTCCTACAAAAAGGAAAGACCAAAAAGCCATGGTCAAAAAAAAAGATAAACATAGAGAAGTGAGACACGGGAAGAATCAAGCTTACCAGCTGTCTTAGCATCAGATCTTTCAAAATCGGCCAGGGAGAGAGCAAAGCTAATTTTGTCGGAGATTGAAAAGTCCAAAGCATGAGTCAAATCATCGACAAATTCTTCAGTGACCTCGACATCTTTGAGTGCGTGAGAAACCACGGTTCCGAAATTTGGATGTTTCAACACATGTTTAAACACCAAGGACACTAGTTTCTCAAGCTGCAAAGTATTAGGCTGGCTTCTCCGGACGGTGAAGCATTCTATGCATGTCTTGAGAACTGGAATGCTAGTCTCAACGCCATAATCAACCAACTGGTCATTATGTTAAACAAACGAAAGGAAATTAGAGACCAATTTTACCAGAATGCATCATTTCTCATGAAAAAAAATATAACAATAATCACTTCTTTTTTCACTTCTAAGGATGAAGTTTACTCATCTGAGAAGGAGAACTAGACCCGAGCGAANCATTATGTTAAACAAACGAAAGGAAATTAGAGACCAATTTTACCAGAATGCATCATTTCTCATGAAAAAAATATAACAATAATCACTTCTTTTTTCGCTTCTAAGGATGAAGTTTACTCATCTGAGAAGGAGAACTAGACCCGAGCGAACACGGATAACAAAGTGAAATTCGAATATTAAAAAGCGGGACGAAACCCGATGTGATACGGGAAGACATAAAAGCAGACAGGAGAGGCTACCTGACAGATCTCTTGTGCGATTGAGTCGACTTCGTAATCATTAAAGCTCTCGAGCAAGCACCGGGTATGGCCGGCGACCTTGGACGGAATCATCAGCATGGCGATCCGAGCGAGATCTGAAATGGGTCTAGGGTTTCGGGGAGCAGACGAAGATCCAACCAAGAGTAAGCAAGCAGCTAGGGATTCACAAACAAGATCCGCTTGAGATTTTTTTTGATCGTTCCAAGTTTGCGATTTCCAGTTTTGGGGTTTTGTGGTGAATTCAGCTTTTCCCCACATATATGTCAAAGAACGCCATTTGCTAAGCCCATATTTGTATCCCTATGGGCCTTCCATCTTATTAAAGCCCATTCCATAAAGGCCCATTCTGCTTAAGGCCCATTCTGCT
>OVBB01000291.1:0-30168 GCA_900406415.1 Isatis lusitanica
TTTATACATGTTACACACATTACCAATCATGTTTTATCTAAAATATCTACAACCAAAAACTTACAGCTACAGCTAATATAGTTACAGCAAAAATCTCTGCTAAAAAAGCTACAATAAAAAAGTTACAGCTACAGCCAATGTACTTACAGCATAAATACTACAGTAAAAAAGTTACAGCTAAAGACGNACTATAAGTCATTAACTATAAAAATAATGATAATTATTAAATCTGTATTAGAAAACGATTTCTTTTTTAACACTTTGTTTTATTCGATATTCATTTCAAATGATTACAATATAGAAGAGATTTGAAAAATAAAATACAGAGAGAAACCAATGATCAATCCCAACAAATAAATAAACAGGGATTTTTTTGATGATACATTGACGATATCTAAAAAATCTTGTTCCAAAACTTGAAAATGCTGATGAAAAGATTAATAAAAAACGTTCTCGTACCATAATAGTAGACAAACTTCTTATACTTTTGACGACAACTTGCAACAATTCTCACAATGTAGATATAGTGGCGTAGCCACATTGTCCAAGAGGGGGGCAGCTGTCTCTGATGAGTTTTAAAATTTACATATAAAACTCTATAGAATTTTGATGATCACTCTTATTTTTAGCAATTCTACACCTATTTCTTTGAATATTTTTAATAATGCCCCCATGAATTTTATCTCTGCATTCGCCAGTAGATAGATCTCTTCTTTAATCAAACTTGAACTTTCCGATTAGACCAGTAGAACAGAGGTGGAGTGGATGATCCAAACCGGCTGTCTGCCCTTAATCTTCCATATTTTAAAACAGTTGGCGGCGATTAACTACTATACTGTCCGGTATTCGTAAAGAAATAGTAGAAGTTTAATGAGTTATGCAAAAGTCACTTGCTAATTTTGTTATTTTGATTCTTGAAATTAATTATAACACCGTCACTAATAGAAAGAGGGTAGCTCCAACAGCGGACTTCCCATAAATTTTATTACATATAATCAACTAGTTTTTATTAATTCACTGCAATAAATTTGGTCGAAATGGTACACTGTCATTAATTGATTAATCTGTATAACTGTATTGAAAGAAAGGTTTATGAATTATGTCTCTTGTCGAGCTTATTAAATTCGTGGAAGGATTTGGTAGGCGAGATTTTTAAACTGAGAACTTGTAAAACCTATGAAATGTATTAGTATTGGAACCGGTTTTGTAGTGACCAATCTTCAATGATACGTATAGAAAGAGGGTATGTCTGACCAAGTCAGAATATCTGTACAGCCTGACAGAAAAAAATATATATACAAAATTAAGATTGGATCCTACGCAAATGCACTTCCAACACATACATAGAGTCTGGCCTGAGTAAAGAAGGCAAATGAGAAAAACTTATCATTCTCTTTGAGTTAAGAGGATTCAATTGAGAGACTGATGAGAGTTCAATTTCCACTCATTTTTCTGACACTTTTAAACACAATATTTAAGATGGAAGTTTCGATCCTAGGATGAAACTTTTAGACTTTATATATACATGTTTAATCATTGATGTTCGGATACTTATTCGGATTCGGATTAGGATTGATAAACTCATGTGTTCAATACAAAACTTAAAGGAATACAAATTTACCAGATTTCGAACCGTCATTGTTTCTAAGAGATCTGGTAAATTTGTATGCTCTTAAATTTTGTATTGAGTTTTTGAAATGACTGTTTGTTTTCAAAGAAGATTATAATTACTGTTTAATTTAAAGTTTAAACGAATAACAACTCTGCATTTGGTTCAACTCTAGCTTTAGAGACCTGAGATTAATTAGCTGTTAATGATATGGTAGAGTTGTTAATAAGGATTGAGAAATTAGGATTGGTTTGGGTCCACTTAAATAATTAAAAATCGTGGTCTTTATCTATTAAACAAAAAAAAATTCTTCCCTAAAAATGGATCAACGACGCCGTTAACATTTCCCCTAAAGCGACGTCGTCTGATGGCACATTCACCACTTACTGAAATCTGTTCCGTCTTCTTCATTCTCTTCTTCTTCTTCAACGATTTTAACCTAAAAAAAAAAATTGATTTCTGTAAATCGCTAAATCCGTTCAATCTTTTGCTGCGGTAATCCTCACTCTTTCTCTCGTTTTTCTCCGGTAAGTGAATTAGTTTTGTTTCGTTAGTTATTCTATGTATCTTTAGTTGTGAATGATATTTGAGGCCTTGTTTGTGAATGATGCAATTAGATGATCAACGATAAGGAAGAGAAAAAGATTGAATTTTTATGCAATATCCGATATGGTTTCTGAAAGTAATAAAAAGAAAAGTCCCGAGTTTTCAACTTGGAATTTGAAACTCAATTTCAGAGTTGAAACACAGTTTTATGCCTCACTGTGGAATGCTTTTATAGGATAAAGAAGAAGATGAGTGGTGAAGTTGTTGTAGCTGCTAGAGTTTACCGTGACCTTCTTAAAGCAGTGGTGAAACATGTTGGAAAAGAAGACCACAAGGCTCATTTCACAGATTTCGTAAAAGAGGAGTTCCGTAAGAACGCACACTCGGAGAAAATCAACCTTGCCCGGAACTACACTTATCTTCTTAACAGCATTCACGCTCACAAGGTATTTGATTCTTGATCGCATTTGCAGTTTTGTCCTCGGAAGCATGACTTATGTTTGCCTCAAATATGAAACCTTTCTGAAGATACTTTGGTCATTAGAAACACGGCTTGCGTTTTGTGCAAAGACTTTGTTTTTTTTAGTTGCTTCTTGTGTTTAGTCTCACATGGATAGGTAAAATTGGTTATTGCAGGATCTGTTGTTCTCATACAACATTGCAGTCGACAGAACTGAAGAAATGAAACGAGTGCTTGGGAAATCTGCAGCTAGTGTTGGGCTTCGTCTTCCCGAGGTTTACCAGCCTTGATCATACACGTCCCTCGTTGTTCTTTCCGGGATATAAGCCACTATGGTTTCTTCATTTCCTTGGACAGATCTTGGGTAACTTTGGAATAAGTGTGATGATCCTCTTTTGTAGCCAGACATCTGAGATGTTGCATGGGTTACAATTTTCTTTGTATTGTTACGACATTCGATTGTACCAAGAACGTAGTCGGGTTCTTGATATGTATGTTGTATGAGGCCACCACAGCGAAAGAATGACAAACTGTGATATCATAAAGAAACTAATCAAAGAATAGTTATGTTGTTGTTCACGAACTAGTCTGCTAGGTTCTTGAAATAGCCTCTGACTTTACCAGCATCCTGATCTGTTATGGTAATGGATAAGACATAATCCAAGTCTTGAAAACCCAAACGTATTTACAAAAACGTGTCCTCGGTCTATCTATATTTGGATGACGAGTGAGATGAAATGGTAAACGAGATTATGATAAGAAAGTAGACAAGGACTAACCAACAATATGGGTTTATCCAAATCTCGAAAAAAAGCCATCCACCGATTCAATTTTTTCTGGTTCATGTATTATTTTTATTTATTTAGTGGAGATTTCGATGCTGACCCTTTTGTTTTCTTAATCATTCTTCAAGGCTCTGGTGGGTTTGGTTTCTCTTTCCCTTAAACCAAAAGTTGAGATCATTACAGGTGCTTTGAGCTGAGAATAGCAGAGAAGAGTTATGGGGAAAGGAGGAATGTCTCACGGAGATGGCTCAAAGGTCGAAGAAGAAAACATGGCTGCTTGGTTGGTTGGTCTCAACACTCTCAAGATCCAACCCTTTCTTCTTCCTCCCGTTGGTAAGCCACTTCTTTTTCATCGCCTTCTCATGGGATTTTGATTGGATCTTCATGTGACCCTTTTGTTGGTGGTACAAAGGTCCTCATGATGTGAGAGTTAGGATGAAGGCTGTTGGAATCTGTGGAAGTGATGTTCATTATCTCAAGGTACTTGTATTAATCAGAGAGAATCTCTATTTCTTGATTTGTTATGGTCTTAACATTGGTTTTTCATGTTACAAAAACAAGACTATGAGATGTGCGGATTTTATTGTGAAAGAACCGATGGTGATTGGACATGAGTGTGCTGGGATCATTGAAGAGGTAGGTGAAGAAGTGAAGCATCTAGTGGTCGGTGACCGTGTGGCTCTTGAACCTGGGATTAGTTGCTGGAGATGCAATCTCTGCAAGGAAGGAAGATACAATCTTTGTCCAGAGATGAAGTTCTTTGCAACCCCACCGATTCATGGCTCTTTAGCTAACCAAGTGGTTCACCCTGCGGATCTGTGCTTCAAATTGCCTGAGAATGTGAGTTTGGAGGAAGGAGCAATGTGTGAGCCACTAAGTGTTGGTGTACATGCTTGTCGCCGAGCTGAGGTTGGTCCTGAAACAAACGTATTGGTGATGGGAGCTGGTCCTATTGGTCTTGTCACTATGTTGGCTGCTCGAGCCTTCGGTGTGCCTAGAATCGTTATTGTGGATGTTGATGATAACCGTTTATCCGTAGCTAAACAGCTCGGCGCAGATGGGATTGTTAAAGTGACAACAAACTTAGAGGTACTTAATAAAGAACCTTGCACTTCCCAAATCTTTCTGAAAGTTTAATGATCTGATTTTGTATAAGATAAGAACTTTGTCCCTTTGACTTTTGCAGGATGTTGGTTTCGAGGTTGAGCACATTCAGAAAGCTATGGGGTCAAACATAGACGTGACATTCGATTGTGCTGGTTTTAACAAAACCATGTCAACGGCATTAGCTGCCACTCGATGTGGTGGTAAAGTCTGCCTTGTCGGAATGGGTCACGGTATAATGACTGTCCCTCTCACTCCTGCAGCTGCAAGGTAACCACCTCTTTTGACCACCACATTAAGAAACTTTCGAAGTTTGAAAACAATCATATGATCCTGAAAACAATCGTGTTGTTTTTGGTTTTGAGACAGGGAGGTAGATGTGGTAGGTGTGTTCAGGTACAAGAACACATGGCCTTTGTGTCTTGAGTTCCTTACAAGTGGTAAGATTGATGTAAAGCCACTCATAACCCACAGATTCGGTTTCTCTCAGAAGGAAGTGGAAGATGCCTTTGAAACCAGTGCTCGTGGGAGTAATGCCATCAAAGTTATGTTCAATCTCTGAAAACAAAAAAAAATGTCTGCGTTTCCAAGACTATTTCGAGGTTTTCTGTATAATAAGAATGCTTCTGTAACGTTGTTAATGTATTCAAGTCACTGTACAACTCTGAATCCTTCGTGAATAGATAAATCCTTTATTATGACAAATCTGACCATACAAATCGAAGCGTTACAAGACAAGGAGAATGCTGAAACTGGACAAAACAGGGACCAAAACTCTCCCAATTCTGTCTCAAAACTCTTAACATGGCACAATCTCATCAGACCATGGACTTTACTAGGATGGACACATCAATAAGAAAGAGAGAAAGACTCATATATAATGGTACAAGAAGATCGTAGGAAAGAACTCTGACAAGATTTCGTAAACTTCCTCAAGACATAGCTGCGGTTGGCGCAGTAGACCATTTCCATACTTTAACTTGACCGGTTCCATCACCCGTGAAAAATATGCCCCCTGGACCTATCTGGATGGACCGTATCTCTTGCTTTGCAAAGATTTTACCCCTCTCCGTAAATCTAATAAATGAAACCTAAGTTTTCAGAAAACAGAAGGAACTGTAGATTCGGAAAAGCAAGTAAGTGTTGCAAGACTTACGATGGTAAGTCGTAGAGACGTAAGGTACTGTCATTGCAAGAGCACAACAAAACCGGCTTGGCTTCTGCATCATGTACACCACATAAAGCTAGCACTCCCTGAATCCAATTTAGACATTTCCAGAAGTTATTAGTTACATAACATATCATCAGGACCAAGAGAGAGGAAAGATAACACGTTTTAAAGAGAAACTATACATGTTCTTCTTTGTGAGTGTATGTTACTTCCAAGTTGCCGCCTTCAGCTGCAGCCCATATCTACAGACGACAAAGAAGAAAACGTCAATACGGGAAGATCAATATTTTCACAAGAGTATCTGATAGATAAGTTAACAATGAAACTTACCTTGACCGTGTTGTCCAAAGAGCAAGACAAAAGAAACTGATCCCAGCAAATGAGAGACATGACAACTGATGTATGATCCGTGAGCGTTTGTATACACTGAAGATTATCCAAGCTCCAAACCTACAAACACATAAACCCAAAGATTAGCTCAAACCAAAACAGTGGGAGTTTTTAACTCACGCACGGCAGATAATACTAGTACTTACTTTTATAGTTTTGTCCATTGACCCGGAATAGAGCCTATTGGCCCCAACATATAGTGTAACTACAGCAAGTGTGTGGCCCATCAATGACGCCGCTGGTTCAAAGCAATTAGTGGCAGCATTATACCTCCATGCCAATATAGAACCATCCTGCACGGAAAGTAAAGAATTATTTAACCAAAAAGCCGATATGTTTATAGTCATTAACACACACGCTTCATCAAAATAGATCTTAGCAAGAAAAACTTGGAATTTTACCTGTGTGCCTGCAAAGAGTAGATCAGTACCCACAACAAGAGAATACACTTGTCCAACAGGTCCACTAAGACTCTGGTCAGCATTGGTTTCCATATTCCAAGCCTGTATATCAACAACAATACTATAACTCAACAAGCAATAAAAGTGGTTCCTCGATATTGTGACAGCCAAGGAAGACAATGCTAAGAGAATCATACTCAGAACTCACCTTCACAAGATTTGGCATGCCAACCAACAGCCACGGGCCCTCACTAATCACACAGCCAACTTCCGCACCAAGACTGAGTACGCTTGTACACTGATCCAAAGAGAACACAAGAGTAGTACGATAAGTAACTTTAAACAGTCTCTCACAGGATAAAAAATGCATTCCTTAAATACAAACATGCTTCTAAAAAAGAGAGTTGGGGCACAATGATTTTTAAAAATAACATGGTTTTCTAGTTAGAGAGGACATAAGAACATCAATTGGATTTTAATCAGGATCGAAACAATCGACAAATCCTTTCCTAATGGATAAGTTTGACTAATCAAGATTGAGTATGTACACTAGTTGAAAGTGAAAACAACAGCATCCCGATAAGTCAACTAAAAAAAGTCTCTCACACGATTAGAAAAAGCATTCCCCAAATAAAAAAACATGCTTCTGAAAACAAGAATTGTAGTTTACTATTAGATAAACATAGCTTTCTAGCTAGAGACTTAGAGAGGACAATAGGAACATTCATTGGTTGGAAATATTCGTTCAGGATCGAAACAATCAGACTTTTCTTTCCCTAGTGAATAAATTTGACAAATTGCATTCTCTCAAGTCACTTTACATCCTAATAAAAAAAATCTATCAACAATCAATAGCACTAAGGAAGGCTTAGAAAAAAATTACACACTTACTTTCCTAAATCGACAACTAAGACACCAATTTTCTTTATTACCCTACTTGTACAAATTGCATTCTCTAGAGCAACTCTACTACATCTAAAACCAAACAATGATTACCATTCGTTAAACAAATCATCAAAGGCCCTCATGAAACAAAAATAGAATCGAATCAAAACCTGTCCAGAAGCACAATCCCAGACACGCATAGTCTCATCTTTACTCCCAGTGTAAAGCTTATCAGATCCAGAAGGCAAAGCAATCCCACTGACAAGCTTCTCATGCCCATCAAGCTGAGTCAACAACGAGAAACTATCTCCTTTGCTCCAGCAATGCAAGTATCTACACTTATCACCGTGAGTACAGTTCCCATCGACCCAAAATTTGCAAACTTTCTCCGTCTTCGTCACCGTCTTGTTCCCACCGAACCTCCCCCAGCTATTACTAGCGTTCCCGTTGAACCCAGGTCCTCTCCGGTGACTCGGACCCGCAAACCCGGATTCGTCAGCGACCCTTTTGTTCGAGTAGCCCGGACCCTGGCTCGGAACCGGACCCGGTAACTCTCGGTGTAGAAACTGGCAAGGATTACGATTGCACCGTCCCGCTCGCCAGTGGTAACAAACCTCCTGCCGTGACCCCTTCGGCGCCGCCGGACGAGTCGACCCGCCGAGTCGATTGAAGACTCGCTTGTTTCCTCCGTTCGAATCGAAATCCATCGCCTTTTTATTATTGACTCACTCGCTCTCTGACAATAAAAGATTTAATGGGTTTTATTCGAACAGATCGGAGCTTGTTCAAAAGCTTGTCATGAATCAAATCAAAGCGGCAAAATTGGAGGAAACCCTAGAAAAAATTACGAAACAATCTCTCTCAAGACTAGGCTTTTCTTAATAATCAAAATTACGGAAGCGAAAAGAAATAAAATTTTGGGAGTTTTGTGAATGTGAAGTAATTAATAATGGAGAAGAAGAGAAAGGAAAATCAAAAGCGGATTTGTGTTTATAAGCTTTGGATCTTCTTGGAGATGACAGAAGTAAGTAGAGAGGAGAGAGAGAGAATGAGTAAAACAGTCGCGTCAGCTTGACGTCAGTTGTTTGGCTAATTTACCCCTCGAGATGTTTTCATTTTACAGAATTTACTTCATTGTTATGTCTATCTGCCTTCCGGTTAAAACCGGTTATTATCCAATATACCCCAACCTTCAATTTGCAAGTGACGTACACTCGTACAGCAATGGACTTGCAAGAGTGTTTTATTTTGCATTATTCTTATTTCTTAATTCTTTGGATAAATATCTTTTTTTTTCCTTATTTCTGTGGATAGATATGTAAAATATTTTATTCTGCATTATTATTTGGATAAATATCTAAAATGTTTAATTTGATCAATTAAAAACGAAAAAAATTTACAAACAACCAAATTGGTTAACCGCTTAAGTTTCCGAGTAAAAAAAATTTGTAGATGTTATTTTTTTAGATTCTTGTAGATGTTTTATAAGATTTTCTCATAATATTCAAGATGAAATGTTATAAATCGGGTGATCCGAAAAGTTCATCAAGATTACCGACTGAAATAAATTTTGAAGAAGAAATTTGGGAGAGAAGAACAAGTTTTTCTAGTAAAACCAACCTGAAAATAAATAAATAAAGTTTTCTAGTATAAAATTTTCTAAGATACACAATAGTGTGCTGCGATTTCTTTGTAGATTAAACAGGATGGTGCAAATAGAATTTGGTTAACAGCATTAATAAAGCTCACCGTTGCTGCAGTACAACAAGACAAATGTAAGCAAACGCATTAACTCTGCCAACGACGACAACAACAACAGTATATGAATCTAACATTAATTAACACAATTGTCACAAAAACATTAAAAAATCGTAGTATTGACATGCCGCCGGTCTAGTCAAACCAACATGGATAAAACTTTGACAAAAGAAGTAAAACTGTAGAATTGGTCAGAGGGAATTATAAGCAAGAGTGCAAGTGTGTTGTAGACTTGTAGGCAAGGAGAATTTGTAGCTTGAGATTGATCAACAACGTCACACGAGTCACGAGTGACTATCTGACTATATCCTCCGGTTTAACCTATTCGAAGTTGGATTTGGATACTTCAATCTCCGGCTCGTGTTCTTCCACGAGAATATGAAGTCTAACAATCATGCTACCTTTGAAAAAACAGAGAAGTTTAAAGCTTTTAAGACACCCAGTGGATATATTTGGCAACATAATCATGCTACCTTCGAAGAAACAGAGAAATTTTAAGCTTTTAAGACACCCAGTGGATATATTTGGTAACATAATTGTGAATATATTACATAGAAACGAAAAAAATCTCATCAAAGTTTCAGTTACAACAAAAAAAAAAGTTAGAATCTGATACTCAAAACTTGATCAAATTTGGTTAGCAAGAATATACCAGGAAAGGGTTAACGGAATGGACATGTTTGACAATACGATTTATTAGACTCGTATTACTCAATTCTATCTCCGTACCGTACCAATAAAAAATTAGGTGAGGGAACTTGGGACCAATCCTAGAAATCCAAAAATCCTTAAAATTTTGAACCACGAAAAATATTAAAAAAAAAAAAGTCAAACTCTAGAAGTTCCAGAGTGACACGTCAGCATCTCCCTCAAAGTCGTTATGGTTCCATCCCAAGTCCGGCGGCGGCAAGAGCATCCCCTCCGCCATGTTCTCAAGAAAACTCGGCATCCCAAAAATTGCCTCTTCGTCCATATAAAACACACCGCTCTGCTCCGCCGTCTCCCCAGCCGTCTGCCCCGCCGCGGCCGCCTGCTCAGTCCTTTTCTCTCCCTCCACAGCAGTGTTCTCAGTCGTGGCAGTCTCGTTCTGAAACGCCATTGCAGCTTCAGCCGCAGCTTTCTGAATCTCTTTAGGACAAGTAGACTCAGGGATCCGAAGACGCCACGCCGAGTCGGCGAAATTGAGACAAGCGGAGCGACCACGGAGGGCTAAAGCGGCGACGTCGTGAGCACGAGCGGCCATTTCAACCGTCTGAAAAGTCCCTAACCAAATCCTCGACTTCTTATTAGGCTCCCTCACTTCACAAACCCATTTCCCCGAGTTCCTCTGACGAACTCCCCTGTAAATCGGATGACGTGTCTCGCGGAACTTCTTCCTCCCTGCTCTTTTCTTCGGACAGCTCGAAGCTAGCTTCGGCGAACACTCGCTACTGTCGGAAAGCGGAGATCTGTTGTCGGGAATCGAGAGGAATGAGTCTGAGAACGAAGTGTAAAATGGATTCATTGGGCAAACGAAAACAGAGAGTCTTGATTTTTGGATAAGATATTTATTTTCTCTTTCTTTCTTTTTTTGTTCAGATGTGGGAGCTTTTTGGATTTAAAGTGTATTAATTATAAAGATATGAGGAGGAGATTTGTTGTTTTTATAAGGTGTTAAAAAAGGGGAACACGGGAGAGTATCTGGTAACGACAACTGTCCCACGGCTTACGACTGACACGTGTCCTTTTTATTACTTAGTCTTGAGTATATTGTGTACTGTGGAGTGCAGCTATTTGACGATTCAGTCTACGTTACTGTTTAATATAATAAAAACATTTTTTTTTTGTGATGTTCGTGGAAAGGGGACGATTTGGGGAAAAGGACAAAAGACGCTTTAGTTAAAAAAAGGAAAAAGAAAAGCTTGAAGATGACGTCAGGAGAACACGGTTTCGACAGTTGGATTGTAACTGCTTCTCTTTGGTTCGGGAGGCGCGCCACGTTAAGAAGGACGGTGCGTCCGCTGTCAAGCCACGGTTTGTGTGTTTTGTTTTCTGAGCCTGACCCACGCGCTTTTTCATGTGGGACCCTTATTGTTCATTTTTGGAAATTATTTAGATTTTTATGGGATCTTTTACTCTTCTGTTTTGGTATCGAATCTAGTCAACGAAGTATACATTTCTTCATTCTTAGCAAATTTTGCACACGTGGTTGGATTTGGTTGAGTTGCTTTCGTTGTGTACACGAATTGTTCTAATTGAAGAGTATAAAAACTGTTTCTGGAACAGACTTCTTGACATTGAGCTTTTTCAGTTTTTAGTTCGGTTTGGGTAAGAAATCAATATTTTTTTCAACGCACTTCATTTAATTAAGCAAAAGCATAGTTTTTTCATTTTTTTGTCGTTTTTTTTGTTTTCTTTACTAGATGTTCTATATAATAAGTTCCTGTAAACCCACAATTTCATCTATGCTCATATATGATGTATAAAAGAAGGTTTTGGAGCTCCAAGTGCCTCAACTTACAAATCAATAATCCACCTTTTCCGGTTTATTTCGTAAACCGATTTAACATCGACAAATGCAACTCAACCACCAATGAATCAGAAGCTGAGCTCATCGTCACTATCATCATCACTTCCACTCAACGCAAAGTCGTCTTCTTCATCTTCCACCCACTCTTCTTCTGAAAACGCAGACACATTAAACTTCCCAAACCCATCACTCTCCACCGTTATCTCCGCCGTCTCATCCTCATCATATGACAACGAAAACAACCCATCTCCATCACCAGATCTTTCCTCCTCCTCCTCATCAAACCGCCGTCTCTTCTCCGGCATCAAATCCGCCTCACTGATCTCTCCATTCTCCACTCCGTTCCAAGGCACCCACAAATCAGCTTGCCGTCCCAACGCTCCATCACGGTCACTAACCACCAACGTCCCGAGATCAGCCTCTCTTGCTTTCCTCAACATATCAGAAAAATCCTTATCATCCGAAACCAAAACCAACCAATCAATCCCACGTGTCATCGAGTGCTGTATCTGTCTCTTCACCGCCCAATCCGCCGCCTGCGGCTTATCCTCCACCGTCTTCACATAAACCCCCGCTCGCCTGAGCTCCGCCTCAAGCCCGTAACCGACTTTCGGCGTGAGCAACCTCCTCGCCGCCTCGTTGTACTTCTCGTTCCCGGAGACGTAACGCTCTTTAAACTTCTGCCGTTTCTTCCCCTTGAGAGACCTCATCCGGTTCACTTTCTTCTGCCTCTCCCTCTCGTGAAGCTGCTTGAAGTGCTTCTTCAAGTCGAGATTTGTTTTGCATTTCCGGCCACACACGCCGCAGATGTACGGCTCCACCGGAACCACTTCCCCTTTCCTCTCCGCGAAATCGAGGCTCCTCCTCGAGCGCCGCTCCTCGACGACCCAGTGAGGTAAATGGATGAAAGCGTGGCGATTCGCGTACGCGGAGATCTCGACGACTCGGCCGAGTTTCTCCGCGACTCGTCGGAGCTCCGTCGCTGCCTCGTAAGGTGGACCGCGAGGTGGTTTGTTGTCGAGGTCCCACAAGACGACGACTTTCTTCTCCTTTGGAGCGAAGACGCCTTCTTTGTTCCTCACCATGTCGATTTCAGACGACGACGCTGATCTGAGACATGATTCGATCGGAGTTTGACGGCGACGAGGGAATCCGGCGAAACTAGGGTTTCGGAATTTCGAATCGGAGAAGGGAAAGAAGTGAGATTTTTGGGGAAGATAAGGTTTTGGATAAATCGAATTACAGAACAAACTCATTGGACGCCTCAGAATTGCCGAACCACCAGTGAAATTGGCGCGCACGGCGATTGGGTGTTTGATTCAGAGATTTGTTAGGTCTCGTGGACGCGATTCAGAGATGGTATCTCTGGGATAAGTTTTGAGTGTTGATTATTGGTAACGAGCATGTCCGGCGAGGAAGACGACGGATGTGTGCGGGATATACTGGCTAACAAAAGTTTATCCCTTTTGCCTTTTAGATTTTGAGTTTATTGTTTGAGAGCCTCCATTTCGACTAGAGGGTCTGGTAAAGAGTTTTTTTTTCGTCTGCTTCTTCCTTCTGAGATGGTAAAGTAAAGACATTTTCATGGGTATGGATACTGGAGAAAACGTATTTAGAAACCTGTGGAGGCACAAGTACTAATGTACATAGCCGAAACGAAGATGAAATCATGAACACAATAAAAAAAACGTGGGACTCTGCTAGAGTATTAGGTCTGATTCATAAGCTGATCAGTGATCACTGGTCAAGTCTAATGTGCCATTGCCGTCGTTACAAAGCCAGATTCTCCCACTACTCTTGTTGGGCCGAAAAAAATATATTTATGCGAGGTCAGAAAACACTTTCGTATGTATGTCCTCCCATTGTTTACACTTCACACCATTTGTATAATCAGCCAATTTGTTGTTCATGTGCCATTTGTAAACACTTTTATCATTGTCCTTTGGCTTTTGTCTTGGCACCTACAAAGGAAATAACGAAACAGATTCGCATAGCTATCAAAATTTGCAAAGATATTGAATGACTGATGTTTGACACTTTTGGAGACAACTACATGAGGCAGTTGAAGAAGACTGATGCTATGATCTTCGTCTGCTCCACCAACATCATATATAACATAGTGTGCAACAAAAAGTGCCTCTTGGATGAGGACACTTCTTGGTTTTTAATGTCTCTCGTAGTGGACATTGTTGAAGACTTCTAGATCATTCATTTGATTCTGAAGAATCAGACAAGGCTGATTCTGAATCTCTGCTTCATCATATGATTCTTCACCATTATTTTATCATCATTTTAAACAATCACTCACGTTGACATCACCTACTACTTTTTCACTCGCATTCTCATATACCATCATTGCCTTTTCAATATATTCTTCAAGTTTCATTATGCGAAGTATGTCAATGAATCTTGTATAAGTTTTGTTAACTAGATTTGCTAGGATGTTGTTCTCGGCAAACTATATTATTTTACCAGTTTCCTAGGTTCTAGTGACCGATCAACGGTTGTTAGTCAGCTCTGCACCTTGCTTTCGAACGTCCCATCATAAACCAACTCTTTAGCTCAAGTGAACTTGAATGATTCACTTAGCTTAGTCCATTCAGCTTAAGTAAGAGTTGATAAATCATCCAGCTTATTCAGCTTACTTAACTTAACAATTCAATCAATTATCATCCTTTTCAATGATCCACGGGACATTTGTTCATCCCGTTCAATAATTGATATAAATCTCATTGATGATCGATGAATCATTATTCAAGGCTAACTGATCACTTGATCAATCTAGTGTATTCACAGTATTGTTGGCTCATTTGATCATAAATTTAGTGTCACTGATAACTCTTGCATCATCACTCTATTCATTCACTCGATTAGTTAAGTCAATTCCCTCGACCAAGACTTCGTCATTCCATCATTAATCTTAACTTTCATATAACCCTTTGATTCCTTAACATTGTGCCATTTGATTTGATCAATTCCGACTATCATCCGGTCTGATTTGATCCCACAGTTTACTAATGTTGGTGAGTAAATCAATGGTCTGTCTATTACAAACGTGGTTCACACTTGCTATACAAACATAGTAGAGCATTGACAACTGTCTCCATGTAGACAACAACTTAATGTTGCTTCTAGAAATTTGATACTTTTGTTTCTTAAATAGATATTTCTCTAACTAGAAAGATCATACAAACAGTTGACCAACAACAACAACAAAAACACCATAAACAACTTACCAGAACTTTTATCACAAAAAACGTATCAAAATTATATATTAATTCTCTGACTATATTCTCCCCATATCAATCATAAATCTATAAATAAATGGTAGAAAAAGAAAGAAGAAAAAATAATTCATAGGGCGAAAAAGAAAGAAAAAACAATTCATAGGGCAATTCAGCATGCAACATTTTAGATATTTGAACATAAATATCCATAGATCATTTTATAAGCTATTCTGATTTTCCATTACAACAACCCAAAAAAGAAAAGAAAATAACAAAACAAAAATCTCATTTGAGAGGAAAAAGAAAAAGAAAAAGTAGAAGCAAAAGAGAGCCTTCATAGTATTATTTGTAACTCCAGAGACTATCTCCTTCAAGATTCTCCGGCGAGTCGTCCATCGTCGGATTTGTCATTCTCGGTGGACTCATCAGCATCCCTTCCGCCATCTCCGTCAACAAAGTCGGCATATTCAACATCGCCTCCTCGTCCATATACTCCAACGAAGAAGACATTGCTTTTTCTCCCTCCTCCTCCTTTCCGGGCTGACCCGGATCCATTACCCGGTCAGCTTCACCTCTATCCGGCTGCTTCATCTCCGCGGCTCTCGCGGCGGCAGCTCTTATGTCCGCGGCGGAGTTCGAAGCCGGAGGCACGTAAGTCAAAGCCAAACCAGGAAAGTTCAAAACGGCGTCGGAGCCTTTCAGAGCTAGCGCCGCCACGTCGTAAGCGGCGGCAGCCATCTCCGGCACCGGATAAGTCCCGAGCCAAATACGCGTCGTTTTACGCGGCTCACGAATCTCCGATACCCATTTCCCGTTTCGTAGCCGAATCCCCCTGAAAGATGAGTGCCGGCCGGAGAGTCCGGTCGTCGTTCTCTTCGTCGAAGATCCACCGGCGGAGAGAGAAGGTCTCGTCGTCGGAGATGGGGAAGAAGATGAGCCTGGAGATGATTGAGGAGAGTTATGATCAGAAGATTTAGAAGGCAATGCGATCGAAGCTACACGAAACGCCGTCGTTTGTTTATTCCCGGTGGTCGGAGAATCACTACTGTTCGACATATTACAAAAGAAGCTTAAGTCCTGTGTAATAATTAAACTTCTGTTAAAATGTGTCTCTGTTCTGTTTTTTTTTGTATCAATATGTGTTTGTCTATTTATAATTTTATATATATGTGTGTTCTTAGAGGAGAGAGAGAAAACCCGTGGGGAATTCGTAAGATCATCCGTTTTTTTTGTTGAATGATGTTTAGCTGTTAGACATAAATACGATTTTAGATTACTATAACGGTATAGTAGTACTGTATTAGTTTTAAGCATTTATATATTCAATTGCTTAAAATGTCAACCAAGATTTGCCAAATAAAAGTAAATATGTGAACCCCATCTAGAGACAACAACCACTTAAGATGACCACTTCGCCAATTAAACACTTCTTGATTCGATAGTAATTAACACTTAATAAGCTTATAAGCAGTAGTTTATAGTGGTCTGACTTATGGATTACCTATTCAGCCAAAAAAAATATTAATTTAATTTTTAAGGCTATAAAGTTTTAGTGAACAAGTAGAGAGAATTGATGGGACAGAAAAACAACATTTGGCGTTACGAATGAGCAAAATATTTGCAGTATGTGATAGTACAAAGGGTATAAAATATGAAAAGTACGAAATACGGTGAACAAACAAAAAGCAAACCAAATCTCATAATAATATTTAACACTTTGATAAAAAATGTGACTTAATGAATATAATTATTTTCAGTATCGTTTATTTGCATTGTTTTACAATATTCATGAACTTGCTATTTTGGAAACAACATCATTTGTTTAGCTTGTAAAAACACTTGAGAAGTTGAATAAAATACTATAGAAAACCATAATTGTTTTGTACTTTTTATAATTTTTTTAAAAACCATAATATAATATATATACATATATATATATTAAAGTTTTCTTTCTGTTTTAGCTGGGTTCAGAAAAATACTACTATAAGCCTATAACTGAATAAATTATTGTGAATGATGATTGTAGTAGTACTGGTGACGTCTGAAAGGAGCAACCACATGTCATTATTCAAAGGCTCAAAGCCTAAACGAAAAACGGCCAATGAGCAAATATAGTTCTAAATGATTCTCTAAATTGTATTTAATTAAATCCCAGTATTAATGAATTTGGACCAAATTGAACAAATCAGAACTTTTTGTTGTTGGATGATAGTGGGTGATATACCCTTCCGTATCAACTCCACTCAATGACTTGTACCAAAATGTATTTATTCCCACGTTTGCCAACGATGTTTAAAATACAACCCAAAAGTGAGGCTGCGAATAGAACACGTACTCTGCGCGATTTCATTCATCTAATAAAAATTAAAGTAATACAAAACAATAGTCTTCCTTTTTTTCTAATGAATAATTAAGGTAACCAAAAAGGCAACCAAAGAGGCATAAAAGTCAAAATATAGTATTAATGAGGTAATGGTGAGCACTTAAGGAAGCCAGCCAAGCTTTTGGTCAGACGACGAGTCTATGAGAACGAATGTCCTACACGATGAGATTCATGGTAGGACTCTCTCATAGGCTTATTTTCATATTTTATCATTTCATTATTACAGCCCACACGAATCACTCAAAATGAAATGAGATCGATATGATAATCATTGGGTGTAGATATATATTACGGCTAGATGCAAAGAAGATATCGACATATTTCTGATCCGTATCGACACCTATCTTGATCAACTTGGGTACATGTACTCCTTTCCGTCTTTTATGAAATGGGTTACTAATTAATCATGTTCTGAATCTATTAACCATGGTAAGATGTCGGTAATATTGTTCTTTCTTATATTCCATGTTCTTCTGATAAAAAAGAGAGTTAAAGACTGGCTTTTTTGTTTGTTTTACTAGCTTTTCTAAATACATTTGTAGACATTTTTCTTTCTAATTAGGATCACTTTGTCGAAAATTTAATTTTATAAACCAATATTTTCATCATTTAGATTCTATTTGCCTTGCCATCAGAAATTTAACATGGTTTTTGGGTCTTAAAATTTGTCAATGACTATTTAGATGAAAAGTACTTCAAAATTTGGACTACCAGAATTATTTTTTAAAAAAAAATTTCATAAAAAATTAATAATAATAATGTGAACCTAAGATATTTTCTGGAATTTGTCAAACGTCTTACTACTTAACGACACTGATTATATAGTAAAATCGAATCGTTTTGTCAACGTCAAATGTTAAAGATATGTAACATAATCAATGTCAACTTTATTATAATTTAGTTGCATAAACCATGATTTGGTTTAGCACATATCCTTTGAGAAACTGTTCAACTCTTAGAAAAAGGATCAAGGAAAGGAAATCATCTTCTTCCTACGCAAAACCCTAGCGTTTTACACTTGTCAAACCACCAATTTCATTGTATTTTATCAACAAATCACCAATGACACATCATTGTTCTCCATTGTTGTTCAGTCTATTAAAATTTTGAGCTATGATCATTATCAACTATCAAGGACAGCTTAGAGATGATTACAACTAGATCAACTGTCTGTATCATCTAATATCATACAGATGTTGAGATCTTATAACAAGAGAGAAAAAGAGCAGGCCCCTACCACAATAAAACCAACCAATCGTACCAACGTTAAATATAAGTCACATTTGGCCATACGACACGTTCCGGTCCTTTAGCATATGTTTCCTCTTTCTCTCTTTGCTTCTTTGCTTTTCGATATGACTTATTGTTTTACTTGTTACTTGTTTTGTTCCTATCATTTTCATGTACGTTGTTTGTTATCCATCACGTGCTAACTGCCTATGCTATGAACACTGTCTTACTACAAAACGCTAGGTGATGAACAAATTTTATAGTAATAATAGTGTGCTATTCTGTCTAATTTTATAATTGAATTTTCTGAGTTATTCGATTTTATACTTAGATGAAGTAAACATTTCTTAATAGTTTATGCTGAAAAGGACTGAACAAAAACAATATATATTATAAACAAAATTAGTTAAAACATATTTTAGTGATATTAGACTACTAACAACATGGTTAAGATTCAAGATATATTTTGATATAAAATGGCAACATAGTCAAGTTACCCAATGAACTTGGTGATTACCAATTAAAAAAAAATGTTTCTACAGAACTTAGTTGGTGATCGTAATTAAAATTAAATGGCTTATGTTATTCACAAGTTGCTAATTGCTAAAATATGATCCAAAATTCAGGATATATATAGGACAAACCTACCTATAATGTGAAAACTACAGTGCATAGAATAAACATGTTTCAAGCTGGTCGTGGAAAAGTCACAAATATATAACATGCTACATAAAGCTTTGAAGAAGCTGCTTCAGCTTAACAAAGCTACGATCTAGTAAGTTTCACTAAATACTCGTATAAAATCTATCAAAACTCGTTAAACAATCTTGTAAAGACTCGTTTTCAGTTTACCAATGTCATTTGCTCGTTACAGAAAAAAAAAAGGTTAAAAACAAATAAAACATTACATTTGGGTTCATGCATTTGATATTGATACAAGAACCACCCAAGCCCCTATGGATAAGAGAGCTCTACGCATCAGTTTTCTGTATAATCTCATTCTATGAAATACGTCACTGCGGTACCAAAATCTGATCTATTGATTCCTTAAAAGAAATGAATTTTTGGGATGTACACTTCTTTTTTTTGTCGTCAACATGTACACTTTTTTATGTTCCTTAAAAATGTCATATGGTTTCTGAATTTCTATGGCAAGTCAACGAAACATCATCTTTGAGGAGTTAATGGGCTGACTAAAAACAGAGCCCAATAGGCCCAGTAGGCCCAAAATGCCGGAAACCACCATCTTCACTATTCTTCTCTTTTCACTCTCCACCCTCACTCGACCGTACTGCAAGGTTTCCCAAATCAGTCTGCAATTTCAATTTTCAAACCTAGCGAAATTTTGTCTCTCTCGTTGCGTCGCTCGAATTTAGGTTCGTCAACCGTTTTTGTTACTTTAAACTTTTGTTCAGTCATTATTATTCGCTAGAACTTTTTGTGATGTGTGTGCACCTGAGATGACTATTCTAGGGTTTCATGCTTCCATTGGCTGAGACTCGAGAGATTAGGTTGGTCTCAAGCAACGTGTTCCGTTTTCAACTTGTGTAATGCAGAACAGTTGTCGTACACTCAAGAATCAAGACATGGTTGGGATTGGGAATGGGAAAGAAGCGAAACAGGCTCGTTCAGAAGGTCCGAATCAGAGGTTGAAGGAAGATAGAATAAGCCAGTTGCCTGATCCTCTCATCTGTCACATCCTTTCTCATCTTCCCACAAAGGATGCTGTTTCTACAAGCGCTTTATCCACAAGATGGAAAAGTCTCTGGCTTTGGGTTCCTGATTTGGAGTTAGGCCTCTTCGTAATCCCAGATTCCAGTGCCTTTGTGAGTGTTTGTGACAGGTTTTTCGATTCAAATAGGGTTTCTTGCATACGCAAAGTCAGGTTAGATGTTATTGACCAAGATGGAATTGGTGTCAGTGTCACTTATGACTCTTGTCTCAAGTCATGGATTGATGCTGCAGTGAAACGGAAGATCCAACGTCTAGATCTAACTGTTGTTTTCTTTTATGAGATTCCCACAAGCCTTTTCACCTGTGAGACACTGGTGTTCTTGAAACTTCAGTGGGCCGCCTTGCCTGATGCAGACTTGTTTTTCCACTTGCCTTGTCTGAAAACTATGCATCTGATGAGATTAGATTATCCCAATGAGGCCTCTTTCGAGAAACTCGTCTCGTCCTGCCCTGTCTTAGAAGAATTAAAGGTCTCTGTAGCTAGGAGTGATCCAAGATTCTACCGGGTGTACTCTCGCTCACTGAAGAAGTTCGTGTTTACACGAACTCTTGCTTACGATTCTGTTTTGGGAGCTGAGGTTGATGCTCCTCTACTAGGCTTCTTACGCATCGTTGATGTAGTATCAGATAGCTTTGTAGTACACAATCTGGAGTCAAATGCCAAGTTAGATATTTCTCTCGACTTTAGTGTGTTGTCTTGTCAACAAGGAAGTGAATCAGCCAGGGAAAGTCGCATCCGCAGTTTTGTGCCCGGGATCTCGAGGGTCAGGGATATGACGGCAGATGCAGGCACTTTCAAGGTACTAAAAATGTATACATTTTCTATAACTGAACAGTTTCTTAACCCACAAATGCTTTCTGTTTGGTTTCAGGTCATTTATGACTATTCCAAATTAGAACCGCTGCCTCAATTTCGCTCCTTGTCCCGTCTGCATGCTACACTCTTTGTATCCGATTTGAATTGGTTACCAATCTTTCTTGAGAGCTGCCCAAGCTTGAAATCACTTATCCTGGTGATGATCTCCTCAACACAATTAGGAAGATTCTGTCTATCTCCCTCATCTGTTTTTAACGCTCTGTTATTTTTTCCCTCAGGCATTTGATGATTATGAGGAATCCAAGGAGATGATTCAATTCAGTTGTCCATCTGTTCCCGAATGTCTGTTATCGTCGCTCGAGTTTTTCGATTTCAATACTCAAAACTCGGGATATTGTGTAGGAATGGAGCTGGTCAAGTACTTCTTAGAGAATTCAACAATCCTCAAGAAACTCACTCTACATGTGAGCCGTGATGGTTCGATAGACTATGATGACATCTCCAAGGAGCTCCTCAAAATCCCAAGACGCTCTGCCATGTGTCAAGTCGCCTGCCATCTGATTGGTAAAAGCGTAGAGAAAACATGTGAAGAAGATTGGTGAACAGAAAAAAAAAAAAAAAGAACATGTGAAGAAGATTCTCTTTTTGTTTAGTCAGTTCAATGTAGGAAAGCTCTCTTGCCACACAAGAAATGCAGGTTTAGGCTCTTTTGCTCGTTCATTTGTAGTAGAGATTAAGTAGTAATGTTAATACAAGCTCTTCTAAATAACTGCGTTTAAGTACATGCTGTGCCAGTTGGAAACTAAGTTATCCCTGTGCCACATTTGAATCATTTAGGATTCTTTTAGTGAGCAAATAAAACTATTTGAAACCTTAACTATCATCATACGTACCTCTTGCCCCCAGTGCTGTTCACTTGGAGCTGTGGTCAACTCGATTTCTTGCTGCGCGGGGATCTTCTTTTCTCCCCTAGTGTGTATAGTCATTCTTATACTTTTATCTTTTTTATACACCAAAAATATATTCTCCTCTATGTTGTGTTTGGGGACTCGTAATAGCCATTAACGTGTATTCTCGTCATCCTCCGTAAATCACAAACACCCAAATGAAATCTAAACCAATCAAAAGTTTCAATCTTTTTCCACACAGAAAAAAATCTCAATTTTTTTGATCATCTCTCTGTTTTCATCCGATGAAACTCCTTCCGAATCCGTTAACCTTCCCTCTCACATCTAAACCTCACAATTCAAAACCTTTCTTCAAACCCACCAAAGTCTCCGTCCAGACGCCTCCTCCTGACTTCGACTTCCGCAACGAGCTCGCGTCGGACTCACGCGCCGCCATCGCCAGGACTTTCCCGGAGCTGCTCGACCTCGCCGACAACGGGACGCTGATTCTTGTCCAGAAGCAGAGTTTCGGTCCGACTCCAGCTTGGCGCAAGGAGTTCGTCGAGCCGGAGTCGATTTGGCTTGTTGGCACTTCCCACATCTCGCCGGAGTCTGCTGCTGATGTTGAGCGCGTCGTTCGCACGGTGAGGCCTGATAATGTCGCCGTCGAGCTCTGCCGTAGCAGGAAAGTCGGTTTCTTTATCGTAAAGTTAAGATTTTGTCTCCAGAAGAGAATTAAGAATGAAGCTGTTGGTGAAATTTTGATAGGTTGAGATTGAAAAGCTGATGACTTTTTGAAGAAAATTGGATAGATTTGGCACAATTCTGATACCTAATCACTCGTGGTCTGTGATGAGAGTAGAGAGGAGAATTAGATTTGTATCTGACAGTTAACACATTGGAGAGCTAAAATGTTGATGTTGCAGAGCTGGGATTATGTACACTTCAAGTGTCGGAGAGGAAGACCAAAGCTTGAAATCCGGAGTGTTGTCGTTGACCGGAACAGGCTTTCTCGGTGCTGTTGGTCGGAGCTTAGACTTAGGTAAACTAATAAAAGGCTTCACCTTTCTCTTTGTTTGTAGTTTGGCTTCAATGTTGATGAATGATTGATCATAGGAGGCCAAACTGCTTTGGCTTTGCGGCTTCTCTTGGCGGTTTTCTCTTCCAAGTTATCTTCTGTCGCTGACCGTCCTTTCGGGGACGAGGTACGTACTCACAAGATTTAGGGTTTAGGGTTTTGTGAGACTGTTCTTGATCAAACTTTGCTTTGCTGTTTGTTTGAAGTTTCGTGCTGCTAGAAAAGCGTCTGAGGAAGTTGGTGCACAGCTTGTTCTTGGAGACCGACCCATCGAAATAACAGTAATGCTATGCGGATCTTTATAACCGAATGCTCGTTTTTTTATTTATGCATATATGGATGTGAAACCAATGGACATAGCTCTAATAATGTTGTAGCTTCAAAGGGCGTGGAACTCCTTGAAATGGGCTGAGAAGCTTAATCTGGTGATGGCTGTGAGTCGGGCAATCACATCGTCGTCCGGTATTTCCGCAGCCGATCTTAAGGTTTTGTTTACTTTCCTCGACCTGATTTTCCTTTAGTTTTGAGAAGATTAAGCTGTAATTATGTGTTGTTTATGCATTGCAACAGGAACAAGAGACCAATGAAAGCAATGGAAGTTTGCAGCTTTACGAACGGCTAAGTTTCTCATACCCATCTCTTCTACAGCCACTAATACACGAAAGAGACACCGTAAGTTTTAGGATCGAACCGGACTGAACACAACATACTTGAACCGAAATATATTCTAAACACAAATGTTAACAAAGGTTTTTTTTTACCGGACAAGCCGAGTTTGGTCTGTCAATAACGAAAAGAATACAACCAAACTGCTAAAATGTGTCGACACTTTTATTGTCAATGGCAGTATCTTGCTTGGTCGTTGAAGAGGAGTAAGGCGGTGAATGGGTGTAAAACAGTGGTGGGTGTGATCGGTAAAGGACACATGAACGGTGTGATCTACGCGTTGGTCTCGGATTCTGGTGATCTCCGGTTTAAGGATTTGGTGGGAAGAGGAGATTCATCTGATCGTACTACATCGGACGGCTGGATTCAAATGGCTTTGAAGAGCCTTGCAAGAGATACAATCTTAGGGTTAGTATTATGGGAGTTATATGATCAGTATCTCAAGTTTGTGATGATGAATCAAAACCCCTCATGATAGAGAAAAGAACTAGCCGCTGCAAATCCGAAAAGTTTATAAAGAATCTAATAAATTGAGGATAAATATTTGATTCTCTTTCTTCTAGATTTTGTGGAGTCAAAGTGTCAAACTACAAAGACCTTGCAAGTACAGGTACAACTTAAAAAAGTGTCTTTTTGTGTTCAATTTAAAATTGGGAGGATAACTAAACTAGCTTCATAAAGACTCAAAACGAGAATAACTAAACTAGCTTTATAAAGACTCAAAATGATCCATTTGATCTTCTTGTTTTAACATTACTATGAATAATATTTCGAAACTGTTTTACTCTCGTCTCGTAGCATGTGTTAACAAAAACGGTTATTATGAAAATACCAATAATGAATTCGGCCAAAAAACACGCGTAAATTTTACGAGTGGTTGGTAAATCTTTTATACGATACGATAGATTTATTTTGAGCGGTAGATTGATGAGGTGTTTTTGTTAGACTTATTGTATAGTGATAGATTTATTATTCGAACAGTAGACCTATGGGCACAGAAGACTTAGTAGATAGGTAATATATGAATTTCATCTAGGATGTGGCTAGATAATTTAAATCAGGATTACAGATTTTTAATAATATCAATATCAATATATTTGAGATGAGAAATGTATATCATCTTTAGTCCTGAAAATCTAAGGTAACGAAAAAAGAAAAAAAAAAAAAGAGAGAGGAGGAGACCGTATGCTTTCCTGCTTCAAGTTGAATAGAGAGTGATCCCCCACTTTGCCTACTTATATTGCAATGCATTGAGCATAGGAAACTACAATAAACTATTCAATTTAATATGAGAAATGTGATGTTAAGGAAATGGTGAACCATTTGTTGAGTCGTAAATATCTCTAACAAAAAATGGTATGAAACTAGATTTAGGGTTTGGAGTAGCCATTAGATACAAAGGAATGCTATTTGAAAACTACCAGACTATATTAAGGTCTTGTTCATTTTTTTTTAGCTAGATGCAAGACCAACTTGGCCATTATTAGTTAATAAAAAACAAAACTAGTTGTAATATAAATTAAATAAAAAACAACAGAAATCTAAAATGTTAATAGAAATCTTTTCCATTATTGGCCAAGGTGATAAATAATGTAAAACTTGAAAGTAATTATTATTTTTGTCAATAAAACTTGAAGGTTCTTATATATTACAAAATAGATATACATATAGTTATGTCACTAATACTATATATCTAGCCAGGTTCGAGATTACGCTAGGTGTAACGCGTGCGGTCAGGTCGGGCCTAGCGATTTAGTTAAAAATCAGGGATTATATCGAGAGATTAATCGGGAATTAGTTTTGAGTGTTTTATTCAATATGTTTTATAAATGTATATATATTAATCAGTTTGCGTCTACATCCTGAGAGTTTAATGTGGTGTAGTGGAAACTTTGGTGTTCTGAGACTGTCATTACTCAGGTAAAATTTTCATCATCTTTGTTTTAGGGTATTCGAGAGCTCTGCAACTTTTTCCCTAGCCGCCATCTATAGTTTCATCATAGTTAATCAATTCTTTTGCGTTTTTGTGTTGTTTACACATCAAATTCGCAGATCTATTATAGAAATTTTGATTTCAAACATTCAAAATCCAAAAAACTGATGTATTTGAATGTAACCGATTTGTTGACCGAACATAGCCAAATCGCCACGCTAAGCCACCGCCTAATGCTTCAACGCCGATTAACCGCTCACCACGGCCGCGTTTTCAAACATTGTATCTAGGTAATAACTTTGATATATGTTAGCAAACATTAGTATAAAACATTCCACATGGATCACATTTGTAAAACTAGTTCTCATTAATTTATAGAAGAATGTAGTAGCAACATGATTGTTTTTGTTTTTTTTTTTGTCCCAAAGTACAAATTCTCTTCCTCTCATTGGTTTTGGTCCTAAAACGAAATTCCATTTTTTCCTTCAGTGTTGAACACTATTTTTTTTTTTTTTTTATGATCATTATAACTTTTTCTAAACGATAATCTAATCTTCCACGGTGTCTGGAGCTAGTTATAATCTACAAACGTGGAATCCTATTACAATACATGCAGAATTAAGATAAATAAACATGGAGTCCTATATTTTTTTTTTTTTTTGAAAGATCACGAAGTCCTATATGAGGAACACGTTTTGGAAATACAAAGAAATTAATCAAAACACATCGAAATAAATACATTAAAACCCATCATCAAATGTGTAAATTAATTAAAACCCAACAAAATACATCCACATCCGAATACATTAAAATCCATCAAAACACACTATCCAATTCTGACTTTGAGTTTTCTCTTTCACCTTGTTCCTTCTTGTCGCAGGGTTGACTGAAGACTCGCGAGGAGAAGTATTGATGTGCGTAAAGAATGATCATAAGTCCGGCACAAGCAGTAGAAACATACCCTGGGAAGCTAGGCAGAGCAGCGATAGGTGAAGAAGTCAAGACCATAACTGAGCCGACTCGATCCATCCAATAAGCCATGGTTGGATGCGTCCTGGCATATATACCATTAGCTGCAATCAAGAGACAAAGGGCTACGTTGAGGAGCAGAGACATAAGCTGGACTCGGAAGGAGACGCCGTTGGGAACTGCCGCCTGTGCGACGATTGCAGTGAACTCTAGACCCGCCGTGAGACAATATGTGAGAGCAGTCCAGCTTAGAGTGTCCATCACGTGAGGAGCAGGCGCTTGGTTTGCGAGATGCTTCGGATGTGGTGGGGCAATGTTGAGGGAAGTTGAGAATCTCGGCGGCGGTGATTCCGTCGTCGTCGTTGCTGGGATTGGTTGACTCTGTCCCTCCTTTGTTTCTTCACGGTTATGGTTTGGAATACCAAACTTTTGAGTTATAGAGGCTAGACAATTAGCCTTAGCCACGTAAGAAATCATTTTACAAGGATTTCTAACTAATGAAGAATGTTTTGAACTGTGAGATCTGAATATTTGAAGAGGATTTTTGGGTGTGAAGAATATTGGCTAAGCATTGGCTTTATATAGAGAGAAAGTGAGAGAGGAGGATTTTTGGTTGTGAAGAAGATTGGTTAAGCATAGGCTTTATATAGAGAAGAATGTTAATGATGTGTGTGTGCTTCCTAGTAATATATGTGTAATGTGTTTGACTCTTTTTAGATGTTTTATTTATTTATGTGTGTGTGCTAGACGATGATCTTTGATCTTTCATTGATCATCATTGATCTTTCATTTAGTTTACACATCATTGATCTTTCATTTAGGAAGCACACACACATCATTATTCATTTAGTTTGTCCTTTGTTGCAATGAGAACGAAACAGAGAACTCGCATAAATAAATAAAACATCTAAAAAGAGTCAAACATCTAAAAATTACATGTGTGACTGATATATGTGTAAACTACACATGTCTTTTTAGATGCGAGTTCTCTGCTTCGGATGTGGTGGGGCAATTTTTAGATGTTTAAAAAGACATGTGTAGTTTACACATATATCAGTCACACATGTTATTATTGATTTGTTAACCACTGGATTTTGTCGATGCAAAAGCCTAGTGAGAAGATAAGGTTCAAATGTTGGATAGGTAAAAGTGTAGGCACATTTAGACTGAGAATTTATCTTCTCACTAAGCTTTTGCATCGACAAAATCCAGTGGTTAACAAATTAATAATAAAAAATACAAAATTCAAAAAAAACAAACAAACAAGTAAAGATCCCAAAATAAATTATAAGATTTATTCAAAATCAACCCGCGGATATTCACTTAGTAGAAATAAAAAGCGTTTAATATAAGTTCTTTATAAAACAAAAGCGTTTAATATAAGTTCTTTATAAAACAAAAGTCCTTCCAAGCATACTATAAAACAGCTTGGATAAATAAAGTTATTTAAATTTCGTGTGTTTTTATGAACTTGGTTTCCAGAGTATATTACCAACCGGGTTTTTCAAACCTTCTATTAAAGAACTTGGACAAAAGTAAACTTCACCAACTAACACTAATTACCTTTCAATTATCTAAGCAAAATGTTCATTTTTGTGGTAAATATAATATAGGTGCATAAAATAGAAAACAAGTTGGTAGCTACTATAAACTTTGTTGTGGTGTAGGAGACTCGAATCCTTGTCAAAATTTGGAAAAAACCTGGTTGAAAACCTTCTTTCAAAAAATAAAAAGTTGGAAAAACCTGGGCTACGTAGTCTCCAAACCAAAATCCACCTTCCCATGCTTTCAATTTGAAGTTAATCTGGTTGCACTTTTTTTAAACAATTTACAAGAATTATGTGTGTATGATTGGGAGAAAATGTGACAGCTCTAGTGAGCAAAGAAAACTTATATCCCAAAAACTGAACCAATCATGTTTTGCTGTTCTTTCTTCTTTAATGCCTAACCAATTTCATTTTTTTTAAAATGTAGTTAAGCAATTTCCTACAATCTCTCTCTTTTTTTTTTTTTGTAGGAGACTGCAGATTTTTCCCCCTTTTTATTTTTTTTTGACAATACAATTACTTATATTTTTCATCCTATCTATAAACCTTACATAAATATGTTACACTTTGTTTTATATAACTCATATTTTCTTTTATATAAATATGTCATATATATATCACAATAATATCACATCGATAGGTAAATGAGTATAATATATATAACTAATAATTCTAATTTATCATTTGTATTTTATCTGATAACAATAGAATTCTTTTTAAAATATCACATTTCTAATACACTTTTTTTCAAATATTCTCCTACTTAATTTCCTTGCAAAAATACACATATTCATTAAGGTTAAGTTAACTCTCTTACTTTAGACTTTAATGAATTCACAAAACATGAATCACTTAATTTTTGAATCAAATTCACATTTCACAGATTTATGAAAAAAATTCATAAGCCTTTATAAAATAATTTATAATTTTTTATAAAATAGTGATACACCTTTATAAAAGATATATAAACCCCTACAAAAAAATTATGAACCTTTATACATTTATAAACCATTAACTTGCGGAGTCTCAGATATAAAAAAATTTGTTTATAATGTTTACATCAGTTAATACTCCCTCCGGTTTTGAATAGTTGTCATTTTAGAATGATGCACACAAATTAAGAAATCTTTAATTTATTAGTTTTCCAAAACAAAAACACATTTACCTATATAATTAAATACAATTCAACTAATAGTATAATATTCTGCCTAATAAAAATAAATATAAATCATTAAAATTCTTTAAATATTGCATTGGAATTAGAAAATGTCAACTAATTTGAAACAAGAAAAAATCTCTAAAACGACAACTAATAAAAAACGGAGGGAATAATGTTTAAGGCTTGTTAATAGTAAAAGTCAGGCTTAGAGCATCTCCAACCCATACTTCATTTTTTGAGTATGGGCTACTTTATTTTTAAAGTATGAAAGTGTTTTTCTCCAATGCAATACTCTATATTCAACTTCATTTTTTTTCTACAATTTGCATTATAGTCCTCTAGTTATTAACATAATAATTTTAAAGCATAAAACTTTTTTAAAATATATAAAACATATTATAAAATATTATTTAATAAAATATTTTATTAAAATATAAAATTACATATGAATAATACTAATAAACCCAGAAACTAAATAATACATGATATAAAATTACAAATATTTATGGGTTTATGTATTTTTGTTATTTTCTTTTGTATTAAATTTGGTTAATGTAATGTAGAATTATGCAATATTTCTTTTATATTAATGTTTTTTAATTTTATTTTTAAAGTGTTCATATAAATATATAAAAATGATATTTATAAGGATATATATTTAAATATTTATGAAATATAAATTGATATAGACTAAAATGTTAAAATATAAAATTATAAAAAAATATTTATGTAATATATAATTTATAAGGACTGAAGTGTAATAGAAAAAGATGATACTTCAAATTTGAAGTGATACTCTAAATTTAGAGCATCTCCAACCCATACTTCATTTTTAGAGTATGAGTTTCTTTATATTTGAAGTATGAAATTATTTTTCTCCAATGCAATACTTTATATTCAACTTCATTTCTTTTCTATAA
>OVBB01000292.1:0-30132 GCA_900406415.1 Isatis lusitanica
ATATATATATATATATATAAGTTTCGTGTAATATTCGACTATGGTAATCAATTAATCATAATGTATTACGTATCAAATCGAAATTCGTGTTGATGTTTTGCCATAGTTTCCAAAACTAACATACTCCCAAATGTATACTAACGAGTATTAAAATGAATTTATCATATATTTTTATACGGCAATGAATTTATCATTTATGAATGGATATAATAACAATATTTACATACCTTAAAAAAAAAAAAAAACAAAGAGAGTAGAAAGTAGAAACTCCTAGACTTCGATATTTTCTATATTCTCTCTCTTTCTCCTTCACGCCACTCTCCATTAAAGGCCTCTCTCTATCTCTCTTCTCTTCTCTATTCGGGGTTTCATCAATGGCGACTCTACAGGACATAGGAGTCTCAGCTCTGATCAACCTCTTCGGTGCGTTCATGTTTCTAATAGCATTCGCTGTTCTCAGAATCCAACCCATCAACGACAGAGTCTACTTCCCTAAATGGTATCTCTCCGGCGACAGAAACAGTCCTCGCCGCTCCGACAGCAACCTCGTCGGGAAATTCGTCAACCTCAACTACAAAACTTATTTCACTTTCCTTAATTGGATGCCTCAAGCCATGAAAATGAGTGAATCCGAGATTATTCGTCACGCTGGCTTCGATTCTGCTATTTTCCTCAGGATTTACACTCTCGGGTAAAACTTTTTTATCTTCTTCTTCTCGCAATTTTATGAAAAATTCTCATTCTGAGTAGCAAAAGTCTGCGGATTTTCGTTGAAATGTCAATTTCTCGAGAAAATGAAAGAAAAGATTCGAAACTTTTCCGTTAAAAAAGAAAAAAAGTTGATTGCTTTGTGTTCGCTGATAACTACTGTTGCTGTTTTTTTTTCCACATAATTTATTTAATTGAGAGATTTGTTCTTTATTTAGGGCTTCTTAATGGTATATATAATGAGTCTTTGAGACACTGTTGAATTCTCGAGAAAAAAGTGGGAATTTTCCGACAAAATTTTGGTCTTTTGGTTCTTGTTCTTCTTAGTTCTGTTTTTGGGATTTCTGCGATTGTAATCTCCTAGAACGAAATTCTCCGAGGGACAAATTCCCGAGTTTCATGGGTAGAATAATTTTTAATCGTCAGAAATATCTGTACTTTATTCTAACAAAAAAATGAAAAAAAAGACAGCTAAGTTTCAGATTTGTCTGCTCTGTTTTCCACAAAGACAAAGCAAAAGCAATAATAGAAGTTTCGTTTTGTTGTCACTGTTTCCTTAGAAAGTCACCTTTTAGATATTCTTTTTTCCCGGGAAAGTGTTTGAGATTAATTACGAGAGAATCTGAAATAGTAAAACCCGGAAGTGTTTTCTTCTAAAGCTTCCTTTTTTTTCTCTTGTTGGTTGTTTGGCAGGTTGAAGATCTTTGTACCAGCCATGGTATTAGCACTCGTTGTTCTTGTGCCAGTGAATGTATCAAGTGGAACACTTTTCTTCTTGAAGAAGGAACTCGTGGTCAGCGACATTGACAAGCTCTCGATATCAAATGTTCAGCCTAAATCCTCAAAGTGAGCTTAGCTCTGAAGCTTTACTAATGATTGATAAATGATTTCAACTGGCTGAGACTAACATCTTTATATGTGTGTGTGTGTTTAGGTTCTTCTTCCACATTGGAGTAGAGTACCTTTTCACGCTATGGGCATGTTTCATGCTCTACAGAGAGTACAATACTGTTGCACTTATGCGTCTGCAGTATTTAGCTTCACAGCGTAGGCGTCCAGAGCAGTTCACTGTGAGTGGAAAGCTTCAAATTATAAAAACCATTAAGTGATGTAACTCTTACATCGGTGGTTTTTTTAATACCGCTGGATTGTCTTTTGCAGGTTGTTGTCAGAAACGTTCCTGACATGCCTGGACACTCAGTTCCAGACACCGTGGATCAGTTCTTTAAGACGAATCACCCTGAACATTACCTCTGTCATCAGGTAATATGTTTGTCCTTAGAAATGGCTTACGTTATATTACCGTGTGTTTGATGGGTCGGATCTTCTTGTTTCAGGCAGTTTATAACGCGAACAAGTACGCAAAGCTGGTGAAGCAAAGAGAGAGGCTGCAAAACTGGTTTGACTATTATGTGCTGAAGCATCAACGCAATCCGCACAAGAAGCCTACTTGCAGAGTAAGTCTCTCCACGCCGTTTGTTTAGTCCTTTTGAGATGATATGATGTTGATTGCGACGAGCTGCTTGTGTTTTTTCCAGACAGGGTTTCTTGGTCTGTGGGGTAATAAAGTTGATTCCATTGAGTACTACCAACAACTAATCAAGGAGTTTGACCACACTGTAAGTGATTCCGTTGCTTTAAGTTACAGCTGACACAAAAAAGGCTTCAAAACCTCATTTGTACACTCTGATATTGATACAGATGTCTTTGGAGCGCCAAAAAGTTCTCAAGGACTCGAAACTGATGCTTCCTGTTGCGTTTGTGTCGTTTGATTCACGATGGGGTGCTGCTGTTTGCGCACAGACGCAGCAGAGCAAGAATCCAACACTATGGTTAACGAGTAGCGCACCAGAGCCTCGTGATATCTATTGGCAAAACCTTGCGATACCTTTCATCTCTTTGACCATCCGGAAACTCGTAATTGGTGTCTCAGTCTTTGCCTTGGTCTTCTTCTACATGATTCCCATCGCTTTCGTGCAATCTCTTGCCAATTTAGAAGGTCTCGACAGAGTTGCACCTTTCCTCAGACCTGTCACTAGATTGTAAGTCAAAGCTATCAATCTCGGTTTTTGTTTTTTTTGCTGTTTGGTACATTAGATCCTTGAATGACTCCATCTTCTTGTATTTTTATGACTGCAGGGATTTCGTTAAGTCATTCTTACAAGGTTTTCTACCTGGTCTTGCTCTGAAGATATTCTTGTGGATTCTCCCTACGGTCTTGCTGATTATGTCGAAGATTGAGGGTTACATCGCTTTATCTACCCTTGAGCGTAGAGCAGCAGCAAAATACTATTACTTCATGTTAGTAAATGTGTTCTTGGGGAGTATCATTGCCGGAACCGCGTTTGAGCAGCTTGACTCTTTCCTTCACCAATCACCAACTCAGTAAACAACTTTTTAACCTCTTTTTAAACTCTCCAAAGAGATTCTAACTTTATATTAAACTCATATATCTTTGTTGTGTATATACAGGATTCCTCGAACCATTGGGGTCTCCATACCGATGAAAGCTACGTTCTTCATCACGTACATAATGGTTGACGGGTGGGCTGGTATTGCGGGTGAGATTCTCCGGCTAAAGCCACTCGTTATATTCCACTTGAAGAACATGTTTCTTGTGAAGACAGAACGAGATAGAGAGAGAGCAATGGACCCTGGTTTTGTCGATTTCAAGGAGACACTCCCATCTCTGCAGCTCTACTTCCTCTTAGGAATCGTCTACGCCGTTGTTACTCCCATTCTTCTTCCCTTCATTTGTGTGTTCTTCGCATTTGCTTACTTGGTCTATCGCCATCAGGTTCGGTTTTGAGACTCACATCTAACTCTCGCCTATATTTCTAGTTTTGTTATCTTTCTTGATGATGATGCTTTCTTGGTGCACAACGCAGATAATCAACGTTTACAACCAACAATATGAGAGCTGTGGAGCGTTCTGGCCGCACGTTCATGGCCGGATAATCGCCAGCTTGTTGATATCTCAGCTTCTTCTTATGGGACTTTTGACTTCTAAAAAAGCAGCTGACTCAACACCATTGCTTATCATCTTACCCATTCTCACTCTTTCTTTCCACAAGTATTGCAAACACCGCTTCGAACCCGCTTTCGGAAAGTACCCCCTCGAGGTAAAGAACGAATCTTCTCAAGCGCACATCATAACCAAGAAAAAAGTTTCAAGCTTTCTTACAAACGACCTGTGTTTATGATCTGCTCTTACTGCAGGAAGCAATGGCAAAAGACAAGCTGGAGAAGGAAACAGAACCGGAGTTGAACATGAAAGCTGATCTTGCAGATGCGTACTTACACCCGATCTTCCTCTCATTCGACGAAGAACTAGATGAAGAAGATGAACAAGAAGAGAGGCGCAGAAAGGAGATACCGGAGGTAAGAGTGGACAAGCATGAAACGCAGTCGTCTAGTCCTGTGACCGAGCTCGGTACTCCTTCGCATCACCATCAACACCAAGTCTACAATGCCTCTTCTCCTCCTTCGTATTACGCTTCGGCTTACGAGCAGTCATCGTCTCAGTATGAGTACCACTACGAAACTCATCGGTATGAGGAGCATGAGTACCGTTACAATTGATCTCTTGATAAAGCTTGTCTTATGGTCTAGGTTTTAGATTATTTGTTGCTGACTCTGATTTTTTTTTTTTTTTTATGAGGATAGGAGATTTGTATTAGTGTTGTCTGAAGATTATTTTTTTTTTTTGTAATTTAACAAAATTGGTTTATGAATGTTTGTGATCATTTTGCAAATGCTTTTGAAAACAAATATGAATATTAAATTAAAATAGAGATATTTCTTAACAGAAAAACCTAACACGGAGGAAAAAAGCTCAGTACGAAAGAGAGAGACAAAAGTCCATCTTTATTGATAGAACTTCGTCTCTCGTCCATACAAAAACTCGTAATCCAATTCCCATCATTAAACGAAGATGAAGAAGACTATGATGTGTCGTCTCGTAGAATCACAGCCACGTTGTCTCCACTTCTATGGCTACTCCTTTAGCGGTTCCTCTCTTCTCTCCTTTAGCACTTTCTTCAGCAAGAAACCGCCTTTCCTGTCCAAAGGTCCGACTCGAATCGAAAAATGGGAAGACTTTCGAATGCAATGGACTCCAGAAGCTGAATCTATCGAAATTCAGTAAACTAGAGAGACAAAGGAGTAAGTTTCTGCAGATGGGTTCTCGAGAGATGACTTTTGAGAGGAAACTCTCAGTTCAAGCCATGGATGGTGCAGGGACAGGAAACACATCGACCGTCTCTCGTAAAGTAAGCTTGAAAGATGGAGACTTTATGCTGTTTTTTTTTACCCCTGTGAGTTTTTAATCTCGTTGCTTTGTGTTGATGCGCACCAGGTGTTTGCGATAGCGCACTTGTTGGTCTCGCTTGGGATCATACTTGCGGCAGATCAGTTCTTGAAACAGGCTTTTGTAGCAGCGTCGATCAAGTTCCCAAGCGCTTTGTTTGGGATGTTTTGTATTTTCTCTGTTCTTATGATATTAGATTCCTTTGTTCCCGCTGCTGCAACGGGTATGATGAATTTCTTCGAGCCTGCGTTTCTATTCATCCAGAGATGGCTTCCTTTGTTCTACGTTCCTTCTCTTGTGGTTCTCCCTCTTTCCGTTAGAGATATTCCGGCGGCTTCTGGCGTCAAAATCTGCTACATTGTAGGTATATAACCTCTTCTTCTCTTGGTACCTTTCAAAGTAATGTTATGATATGTTCGATCTGATGTCAGTGTTTACTCGGATGCTTGTACAGCCGGTGGATGGTTGGCGTCTCTTTGTGTAGCAGGTTTCACAGCTATTGCAGTGAGAAAGATGGTGAAGACCGAAATGACAGAAGCTGAGCCAATGGCAAAACCTTCTCCCTTTTCAACACTTGAGCTGTGGAGTTGGAGTGGAATCTTTGTCGTTTCGTTTGTTGGTGCTCTGTTTTACCCGACTTCGTTGGGGACAAGTGCAAGAACTTGTCTCCCTTTCCTTCTTTCTTCTACTGTTCTAGGTTACATTGTCGGTACTGGGTAAACTTCAAAATCCCCTCATTTCTCCTTAATCCTCAAGTCTCTAGCTTGAAGTTGTTCTTATTGTTTTTTCTTTCTTTCTTTTTCAGGTTGCCATCTTCTATCAAGAAAGTTTTCCATCCGATTATCTGCTGCGCTTTATCTGCAGTACTCGCTGCTGTAGCTTTTGGGTATGCGTCAGGATCTGGACTTGATCCTGTGTTAGGTAAAATCACGCAAACTAGAGAGAAACCCTTTAGAGAACCTAAAACAGAAAGTAAAAGCCTTCTTGTTCATAAACGACAGGAAACTATCTTACGAAAGTAGCATCGGATCCTGGTGCTGGTGACATCTTAATGGGTTTTCTTGGCTCTGTCATTCTCTCTTTCGCTTTCTCCATGTTCAAACAGAGGAAGGTAAAAGAAACAACATAACTTGTTCTGTTCTGCTTTAGAAAAAACTGGTAACAATCTCTTTGGTTTGCCTCTCTGTCTTCTTCAGCTCGTGAAGAGGCACGCAGCTGAGATCTTCACATCTGTGATCGTTGCAACGCTGTTCTCGCTCTATTCCACTGCTCTTGCTGGACGTTTAGTCGGTTTAGAACCATCTTTAACGGTGTCAATCCTACCTCGCTGCATCACAGTTGCGTTAGCCCTTAGCATTGTATCACTCTTTGAAGGTATAAATACTATTCTTCTTCCTCCTCTTCTTTCTCCACCGAACACATTAATGAACCTTCCTAACGACTTTCTTGGACATTTTTAGGGACCAATTCGTCGCTTACAGCAGCTGTGGTCGTTGTGACTGGTCTGATTGGAGCTAACTTTGTACAAGTTGTTCTTGACAAACTTCGTTTACGTGATCCAATTGCTCGGGGAATCGCAACTGCGTCAAGGTGATTCCTTTACATATGATCTTTCACATTTTGAATCAAAGTTATTGATACCATTAGGATAAAAAGACATGAACTTTCTTATTTTGATGGCCAGTGCTCATGGACTTGGAACAGCAGCTTTGTCAGCTAAGGAGCCAGAGGCTCTTCCCTTCTGCGCAATTGCTTATGCCCTCACCGGAATCTTCGGGTCGTTACTGTGTTCTATCCCTGCTGTCCGGCAGAGTTTGCTGGCGGTCGTTGGCTGAGTAATGATGTGGCGGCACACGATTGGTGGTGTCAGAATCCGGCGAGTTACTTTAATATTGGAACAGTTTGCTTTGGATGTGAAAGCTTGTATCAATGAAAAAGAAAATGCTTATATTTTATCTTTATTTTGTAAATGTTGTGAAGCTGTAATGGAAACAAAATATGTAAATTTATATTTTCTCATTTGAATTCAGACGAAAAATTAAGAGAAATCTTTTCTTTGTTTGTTTACAATAGACAAAAGCTAACTCAATTGCCTTGATACATAGGTTATCATTTGTAAAGAAATCATCAACAAACTTTTGATTATTAAAACTAAAATATGTGGAAAATTTAGGACTTTTATATCAAGTGCTAGTTTGGTATTCAATTTTCAGTCCATTGATAAAATAAAATAAAATAATTTCATTTATTATCAGAATTAACAATTTATACAAACAAATTGGTCAAATCCAACCAACAAAAAAAATTGAGGGGGCAAAAGCGTAAATAAGAGAAGAGGATGACGAGAGCCCAAAGCTGCAACGGAAGGCGTAAAGCTAAAGCGTCTCCAAACACACTGTCTTGTCTGATTTCTACTCTCAACCACAAAACCCAAAAATGATACTAATCCCAACTTCTTCTTCTTCTTCCTCTTGTTCTTCGTCTCTGTAAACATTCCCTCTTTTCAACATTCAAATTCCCATCATTTAATGATATTTACTTACATCAAATTTCACTCTTTGTTGCAGCCTTCCTCAAGCTTCCTTCAATTCTAATTCATATTCATCGAATCAGTCTCTCTTCCTCTCCAAATCCGGTTATACAATTCCCCATGGTACTTATGCTTCAATTTTGTTGATCTCAATTTCATTCGTTAGGATCTAAGTCTCAAGTCTAAAGCCTCTTTTGTGTTACGATTCTGTGACTTACTTCAGGAAGCAGAAAGTTGAAGACTTTGCGCCTCAGAGCTAATTTCTGGGAGTCAATCCGATCTGGGTACTTCAAAAGTTTCATACTTTACTTGCTCATAATGGAATTAGGGCTGACTCAACAACATCACACCATTGATTTGATTGGTTTAGGTTTGTAAAGAACAACAATCCCACCCAACTTGTGGAACCACCTTCAACAATGGAAGACGAGGAAGATGCGGAACCATTGCTTCCTGTGGAATTTACTTTGGTTGAGAGAACTCTTCAAGATGGGTTAATTGAAGAGATCATATTTTCTTCTGGTGGTGAGATTGATGTGTATGATCTTCAAACTCTTTGTGACAAGGTAAGTAAAAGCACTACTCTTTGGTTCTTTTCTTCTTGATGAAGTCTCATTTATGGATATGTGTAAAAAAAAGGTGGGATGGCCTCGGAGACCGCTAGCGAAACTAGCTGCAGCGTTGAAGAATAGTTATATGGTAGCTACGTTGCATTCTGTAATGAAGTCATCATCAGGTGCTTCAATTAAGTGACTCTTTTCTTCATTCCAATTAAAAAAAAAAAGCAAAATATACTGCAAAAAGAGGATGTTTTGATGAACATCTTAGCGGATTTTGGAGAAGTTATTTGACACAGAAGGCGATAATGAGCAGCAGCAGCAGCAGCAGAAGAAGAAGAAGCTTATTGGAATGGCACGTGCTACGTCTGATCATGCCTTCAATGCTACAATATGGGATGTTCTTGTCGATCCTGAATATCAGGTAACCAAATTTGTTTTGTTTTGGAATTTGTGTTTGATGTTAATTAGTGTTTTTGTTTTTGGTTTTCAGGGTCAAGGGCTTGGTAAAGCTCTCGTAGAAAAGCTTGTAAGGGCTCTTCTTCAGAGAGATATTGGTAATATATCTCTTTTTGCAGATAGTCAAGGTAAATAGTAAATACAATATCAAATCACCATATGCTGCAATTTTCTTGTAATCAAATATTTAGATTTGTTCTTTTCTTAGTCATTGAAATTTGTCATGCAGTTGTGGATTTCTATCAGAACTTGGGGTTTGAGGCTGATCCAGAAGGCATCAAGGGCATGTTTTGGTACCCAAAATAGCAGTTGGTGGATTTGCAAAAGAATGGGATTTTACTATTTGATTTGTATAACCTTTATGCTTTCTTATAGGGATCTATGAAGAAGTTTTTAAATGTGCATTGTGTAACTCGAAATCAATATTTTAAGATTCAAATATGAGTATGATCAATAGGAAAAAACTTTTGCTTCTTTTGCTTCTTTTGCTTATAGGTTCATTTTGGGTTTTGAATATATTTTCTGATGCCGTGAAGGAGGAAACTTTGATGGTTGTATTAACTGAATTGTTATTGCTCTGCTATTAACTTCTCTACATTACAGATTTTTTTCTTTTTACCATCTCCACACAAATTACAAACCAAGCAAGACCGTTCTTTTCGCCATGAAAATCCGCGGGAAACAAACGCATAAAGAAAGAAAGAAAGAAGAAACTGCGAAATGGATATATCGACGGGTTCTATTTTTGCATTTTTTTGTTTTAGGCTTTAGCAGCTTCTGCAGGAGCAGTGGCTTTGTTGGCAATGAGCTGCTCATAGAGATCTCTGATCTTCAACCCAACAATGGTCTGGAAAAGACCAGTCCCGTTGTTGCTACCAGGGAAGTCAGCATGTTTGAGCATTTGTTGAGTCACTTCACCGTAGAATTTGGTCGAGAGGTTGCTCAGGTGGCTCTCCACGTAAATCAGCTCGTCCAGTCTGTCGAATTGCCCATCCATCTCCAAAACCGAAACCTGAAAACAGAGAGAACAAATGCTCAAACCAAAGAAACTAAACTCATTTCTGCAATGTTACCAATCAGAAACAGATGAATGAATGTACCTCATGGTCGAAGTAGGAGTCAGGCTCGTAGTTGAACTTGATGCCAGGGTACGAGCATGTGAGTTTGCGACCACAAGGGATCCACGAGATGGTTGAACCTTCATCGAAAAGGTAAACAGGGCTAAAGTACTTAACACCTTCCTTCATTATCAGTCTCACTCTCAACACTTTGCCTTCATTGTCATCTGGAATCAGCTGCGTTGGAAGCACTTCTATGACAGCATCAGCGTACTGCTTTTGCGGGTCTGTTTAAGAACATTCATAGATTGTTAAACTGATCATTTGGTTTTGTCGGGGAAAAATGAAAAACCGGAGTTAAGAGTTATACCAATGAATGCATCGAAATCGGGCTTTCTTGCTTCGATACTTGCTTTGATGCTCTCTAAACTGTGACCTCTTTCAGCCATGTCCCTCTATTATCATCAAACGTTATACATTGTTAGTAAGAAAACGGTCGAGTGAAAATGTTTATATATAAGAATATGAAGATGAAATATTCAAAGAAACACACCTGGATTTTCCAAGCGAACTTGACCTCGTTGCTAATGTCTAGGTAGATACTGAAGTCTAGTAAGTCTCTTACTCTCTCATCAAACCTTTACAAGTAGATAAAAAAGTTATTATAAAAATATTGTAAATGAATAATGAGTAATGACCAAAACTATAGACTTAATTATTCGAGTATAATTTAATGAGGACTTTCATGCAAAGGTTCGAAGATCCATTCTTTTGATTCTGATTCTTATTATTAAATCTAATAAATGGAAGATTCTTAATTATCCAAATTCCGACAAGAAAAAGAGACTTCCAAACTCCCAAAACTGATACATATGTCTGAGAGACAAAAAAAAACAGAGTATGAGTGGCTTACATTGGGTGAAGACCTTCGATGACGAGAATCTTGGGAGGCTGAATAAGCTCAGGTGCGTCAAGAAGTCCAGTGACGTGGTTATAAATCGGTTTCTCGACGGCGACACCACTCTTAAGAGCTTTGACTTGCTCATACATGAGATCAAAGTCATTGGCGCGTGGGTCCAAAGCAGTGACTCCTTTCTCTTTACGACCAGTTCTGTCTAAGGAATGGTAATCGTCGAGACAGATCACAGTGGTTGTGTCACTGATGAGTGTGTTGGAGTCAGGGTTCCCTCCTTTTGGTGGCTCGGCGGCGCCACCGAAGACACTGGTCAGCCTCCGCATGAAGGTACTTTTGCCGCATCCGGAGTCGGCAGCAAGTCCGATCACGATGGTTTGTTGTGCAGCGCAAGTGATGATTGTGTTGAATCTACGGTTGGTTTGTGATTGATGACGACGGTAGAAGAAGACTTGTTTTGAGGAGGAAGAGGAAGGAGAGGAGGTTAAGAAGTGAGTTGAATTGAGAGCTTGCGTTGAGTAGATTGTTGAGACAGCCATTGTTGTTGATGTTTGGTTCCTCTTCCTCTTCTTCTCCGCCTAAGCTCTCTGTTTTTTTTTGTTTTTGTTTTGGGAGCTTTGGTTGAGTGATGAGGATTAGGATAGAATGAAAGAATATGGGTAACGATTTTTGATTTATGGGTTTTTGTGTGGTGATATAAAGATGTGATTTTTTCTTGAAATAAAAATAAAATGGGTTTTTTTGATGGGGAAAGAGAGAAATGAGAGGAGGAAAATGGGTGTATAGGAAACAAATGGCAATTGGCAAAGAAGAAAAGGAGTTTTCTTTTGTTTTGTTATATTTTGATCTGATGTGGTTGTGTAATGAGTGGCTCATGTTTTGATTTCCTGAAGTAAAGTAGTTTGTGATGTTGTTTTAGATAAGTTTTTAGTCTATCTGTTAAGATAATTTTTGATAAGTAAAACATTTCTAGCCATAAAAACCAAGCAATGTATACTTACTTCATGAATCTTTTGCTTTGTCTTAAGTTTTCATAATGGTATTTGTTGTCAATTATTTAGTGAAAATGATTATTGGATATTGGAGTTTTCGGAAAGAGTGGAGTTGCCGATGAAGTGATAAAACTAGAACAGGGCATGGCGAGACACTTGGTGGTTATTTGCTTGTTTTTGTGGGGTTTCGGATATTTGAATAGACACGTGGGAGACTCTAATTGGAGCTCTGGGGATTAGGTGTTTAAGGTCTGAAGTTGAATGAGATTGTATTATGTGGATCCCATTGGCACGTCCCGTATATCCTTTTAGCTTCAAATCTTTATGGCCTTTGAACAACTTTCGTTTTATTCATTTATTTCGTCTCCGGTACCAAAAGAATTTAGACAAAGCCTTCTTTTTCGTCTTAAGGGTCTTTGAAGCCTTGAACCACCGGTTAACAAAGACCGTTATATAACGAGAATTCAAACCACCCCAATTATAATAGGCATGAATTTCACAATGCGCTGTAATTTCGAGTATGAACATTATAAAGGGTCAACTAGGTAAATAACCAAAATACGAGAATTAAACAAATAAACTATGAGTTTTATTTGTAAAAAAATATCTAATTAGGTTTGCAGATAGCATTCAGACCAAAACAAGTGACTAGCAATGTTTCATAGCTAAAATTTTGTCTTGATAATTCACTTCGTCGAGAAAAAATCCCAAATGTTCAGAGAGACGACATTGGTACTAAAGGTGTTACAGAATAAAGACGGAGAAGAAGATATTTGAAAGAAAAAGCCCTACAGAAATGACCGAACAAACTCACTCTCTCTTGCTACTATAGTAACTAATGAATTTACCTCAACACAACACATGGTAAAATGGTAATTACATTCATACGAGATACACATATTTCAAACCTTTTTATCTAAAAGGGAAAATTACCATCATCCTGTCTCCCTTCTTTTTTACTTATTCCCCCTAAAGTAGAGGTAAATTTTCTGCAAACCCACAACAAGAAACACGATCAATTCGGATGTTAGCAAAGCCCATTGCGGTTAACAGTTACTGAAGAAGCCATGGAGAGGCATTATCAGAGACTTACCTGAAGAACCCATAGACTCAGAAGTGACTCCAAGCAGAAGAGACCAAAGCCGATAAAGTAGAAGATCTGCATTCATCCATTAAGGTCACATTTAGCTTAGCCTTTATTAGGCTTTCTTCAAGGTCAACATAAATAGATACTTTGGGAACATATTGCAAGCGTCGTGAATAATAAAATGGATGTACGGCTTTGTACCCCGGCTAATAAACTGTCTGAGATGACATCAATTGCTGCAAGCACACCCCTGTTGATCAAAGAAAAAAATTGTGAACAAAGTTATCCCATGGAAATAAAAACAAAAGGAGACTCGGAATCTTCTAACGAAACTAATTTAATGGTTGTTAGGTTTCTCTGTCGGCAAAAGTTTTACGAAGTTGAAACAACGCTAGAGCAAACGAGGGTCAAAGAGAAATTATAGTTATCATTCTTAAGTTATAACTCCATGTTTTTAGATCAATCAAAACAATTAAGAATTTTTCCAACTGAAACCCTCACTAGACCAATCAACTATAGACGAAGTAACAGAGAGCTCGAGCGCAAAGCTAATCGTTGGCTATGATTGGAAGACTTACGTTAGTGATTTTCCATGGAAAAAGATCGGCGGGGCAATGGCGGCAACAATGCAGAAGCCAATGTGAATCTGTGAAGAGTTAAGGTCAATCATATGGGAATTGGAAACTGCATCTGCTTATAGGTAGGGTATAAATTTAGATATGACAAGTTTTTATAACTCACCAAGTAGGTGAAGAAAAACCAACCAAACTTCAAAGCGCTGTCAGTCCTACAAGGTCGTACGAAGTATATCAATTATATGAACTGACTTGTTTATATGCAATTTTACTAAAACGATCGGAAGAAAAGTAGTATTACCTCATGGCTCGGTAGAGAGGCCTGTACCATAGTACATAAGAAAGTGGACAACCCATCAACGCATATATTGTGGCGAGGAAAAAGATTTTTACACCTATCACCAATATATAAAAACCAGCATTAGTTCAACTTCGACCAAATCCAATCAGAACTTCATAAAAATAGTCACCCTTAGAAGATAAAAAATAATAGTATAGTGTCAAGCTCACCTCCGCCTTTAATCCAGCAGACCATGGTTGCGATCACATTGAATACCAGACACAGAACTATACCTGAAAGCCAGCAATACAATACAAGCCCGTCAATTCAACGCACTAGAAACACTTCATAGAGAAAGACAGGCAAACTTAATTAGACTTACCTAACCAACTAGCAAAAGCCAGATACTGAAGCTTTTGTGCATGAACTGGTATCTCGTTAGCAATGTCATGGTGTATGATTGGGAAAAACGGCGGCCAGTTTTTCTCATCGATCTGAACACCAGCTGCAACATAATTTGATGATTACTGTTAGCTATTATCCACCAGCAACAGTTACAGAGAAGTAACAAAAAATACTGTCATCAAGTTATGGTTTGGCTTACATCTAGCAATAGCATCCTCTCTCCGCTTAATATCCTGAGTGAACAGAATATACAGAGTTTTAAAAATAAACATCAACCAGCAAAGACATATTTGACGAATTCACATCAATGGTTCTTACCATTTCTTTCTTCCTGAGCTCAGCTTCCCAGTCAGAAAGCTTTCTCTGTTTCTGTGAAGAGTCCTGCACCAATTAAACACACATATTCAAGAAAAACTCAAGTGAGAAGAGGTTCATGAGTTTAGGGATATAAAGGTTCATTACATTCATCGTATCCAGCGGAATATCAACAGTAGCATCGAGGCCTTGGCCAAATTCAACTGGCCTAGATGCAGCAGGAACCCTTCCACCGCCTTTCTGCAAAATTAATCAAGAATTTACGAAAATCAGTAAACTATCCAATGTCATTTTGCCAACAACCTAGAGGAAACCTTCAAGGTTTAGTTTGATAATCCAAAACTAAAGGAATGAGTCTCAATCAATTCAGATTTACAAAGATTACACTCCAAATCGAACCAAAATCACTCGCAAACACTACTAGTATCTCGGAAAATCTTAACCTAGTTCCCAAATCCAACGATACAGTTCGGCACGATAATCTATCATTATATTCGGATGAAAAAAATCGGAGATCCGTAACCTCGACACTGATAGAATCATTCCAAAAGAGAAACGAGCGTCGATATTCACAAGTTGAAATCAAACACAGTCCCAGAGTTTCTGCTAGACTCCACTTGCACAAGCTAAATATATAGAACTCTCAGGAAACTCGAATCAAGTGAGGAGATCTGGATTCATATACCGTCACGAGCGCAGAAAATCCGAAAACGGAAAGAGAAAATGAGCCGAAAATAGAAAAAGAGAAAGCGTTACCGAGAAAGGATTGACGATTTCTTCTTCCTCATCGAAAGGGTTGGGATCGTGGTGGCGATTCATTGTTGGTTGCAGATCCCTAGATTTACGAACTTCGAATTTTATTATCCGATAAGATCGCCGAGATCCGGCGAGAGTAAAGTAGAAGAGAGGAAAAAGATAGAACCGACTGCGTAGCAAACTGCTATGGATGGACTCTTTTATTTTTCTTTTCTCTCTCTCACTCTCTCTCACTCTCTCTCTCTCACCCACGCATACACATGCGAAACGCGGGATGGGGAACCATCGGTATTTACGAAACTACCACAATAAGTATATGGGCTGTTATAGTTGATATTGGGTCTTACACTTTTAAGATAGGCCGAAGGCCTAACTCATTGCATTGATAACAAAAGATCAGAGAAACGGTTCACAAAAACAAAATTTCAGAAAAACAAAGTCATACAAGATCTTATTCTTATAGAAGTTAATTGAGAAGGCTGATTCTTTATTTGCTAAAGTTTTGAAGGGGTGATATTGTGTGATTGATTGGGCTGTATCTTGCTACTACAGCCTTCTTTAGCTTTAAAACATCAATACCTAACCAATTATGATATAGCTTTATTTTTTCCTACAAAATTTTTTCTTAATTTTTACCAATCACTATGTAGCTTTAAAAACTAAAGATACAGGAAAAAAAAAAGAAAATCTCTCCTTATGTATTGTATTAGGCAATAAATCATACATCCTTATTTTTTGGGTTGTATAAGCTGTAGAGAAAATAAATCACTAATAAATATGAAAATAGAAATTATCAGATTAAAAAAAGGAAAAAGTGAAAAATAAATGTGAAAATACAAATTATCAGTTAAAAGAAGGAAAAAGTGAAAAATAAATATGAAAGAATTGATATAAAAACCAAATCTTCACCAATATGAAAAATAAGGAAAATATGAAAAATAAATATGAATGAATTGATATAAAAAAATCGAGATGAGATTGCTCTGACTTTGTGGAATAGTCGTAGGTAAAATTTATTATTATTTAGCTAAAGCTTTTATTATAATTTTTCAATTACTTTGAATTTTTAGTAATTTTAAAAATTTTAAATTCTAATAGGAGATAATTTTCATTTTTTACTAATACAAAGTATTTTAATTAATATAAAAATAATTATTTTATATATGTTACACACATCTTATAATTTACCAATCATGTTTTATCTAAAAATATCTACAGCTACAGCCAATATAGATACAGCAAAAATCTCTGCTAAAAAAGTTACAACCATAAAGTTACAGCTACAGCCAATATACTTACAGCATAAATACTACAGCAAAAAAGTTACATCTAAAGACGAACCAATCATCCACAAAATCTCTGCTAAAAAAACTATAACCATAAATTTACAGCTACGTATTTATATCATAAATACTACCGCAAAAAAGTTACAGCTAAAGACAAACCAATCACCCACAATATGGATCCTTTTCATAAATCCTTGTCGTAACATGAATCCTTTTCAACTAATAAAATCTTGCTCTCCATCCTATAGTCGAAGAAGTATTATTTCAGCTAAATTTTTAGTAAACAAAAGACTCATTAAGTTAAGCTTACTAACAGTCAATTATTGCAAAAACACCACGCGCACGTGCGGGGATAAAGAAAGATTTAATGACGATGAGAAAATATACCAAACTAAAAACTACAATTTTCACAGCCGACGTCATCTCCGCTGGTAAAAACTCATTTGCATTTTAAGGTTTTCACTTTTCAGTTTACCATTCCAAAAATTAATAATATATAATCCTAATGAAATTTCCATTCCCAAAGAGAGGTTGTGATTTTCTAAATAAAGACAAAAAAAGACTAAAAAAACTTTCTAGGTATTTTTATTTACAGGGAAAAAAGACTAAGAGTATACATTCACAGCTAATATTTTTCTATTTTTATCCACAACCTTTTGATGCATGCCTTTGGATTATCGTTCATTCACAAGTAAAGGAGTTAAGCTTACTACAATGTGTCCTTTACTCTTTTCTCTACACTCACGAGCTCGGGGGAGGCTGGAAATAAGGGTGCTGTAGAGCCTCATCAACACTCACTCTGTCCTCCTGCACTCTCCCCACACACAAGTATCTCAATCAAATGCTCTAACGAGAATTGCAAAGGTACATACATTATGAGGGAGAACAGAAGACAAGAGGATCTTACAGGGTACCATTGTAATAGACCCCGCACCAACCTTAAAGCCTCAACATTAGGAAACCTGCATTTTCTCCATTTAAAAAAGTGAAAAATTGTAGCTAACATTTTATCAAAGGTACCATTATGTTAAGGAATCACCAAACTAACCCAATCTTAAGAGGGTCTCTACTCTTTATCTGTTCTCCAAAAAATTCTTCAGAGCATTTCCATGACGCGAGTGAAATCCCACCCTACATCCCAGTATATATACATATATAACCTTTGCAAAAGACAATAACCCTCCACGTTCAAGAAAAACCATCCAAATTGGCTGAAGACATTTGAAGAAAATCGATAAAATATGCATACATCACTATGAGACAAAAACAAAATAGCGGAATTGCTTACCAAGAATATCTGAACGACATAATCTCATCAATTCAATATCAAATTGACTTTTTGAGACAGGTCAAATAAAACATAGGTGTTTCTATCTAATAACTCTAATAACCATGGTCACTTAAACTGTCCTTTACCTGCTTTGAGCTGGCGCCACCATGTTTTAAAGAGCTACCTGGGATTAGGATGCACATTTCCATAAAGGATCGAAGCCTGTCACCCAAAATTGAAATTCCAACAAATGAGTACTTGTCACCAAAGAGCAGTGTTGATGGTCGGTCTCAAGCAAGATGATTTACACTCCTAAATAAAACTTACTTGTACGCAAGTTCTTTAAAATTTTCACTCCAACCTCTGATATGTTGATCCAAAAGGGCACGTGTAACAGAACTAATCTCAAATACATTTGGTGATCCTAAAATCATTTCTAACATCACAACCCCAACACTCCACATATCGTATCTGCAAGGAAAATATAGGCGTCATATTTGCAGCCACGCTTATTTTTAAAAGTAGCAGGATCTCTCATACTTCACTGTCAGACTGGTTGGCCCACGGTGCCAGCTGCTGTTCATAATGGCTTCGGGCGGTGCATAATCATATGTTTGTTCTGCTCTGGATTCAAGATAATCCAAAGTAGTCTGATAATCAGGACTCACAAACCAGAGGAGGAAAAAAAAACATGCAAAGAAAAAAGAAATACCTTGAAGGACCAGTTGATCCATAATATTGTTTCATTGTGAATTCATCAAGTGCACTGCCAAAGTCGATGATGCGCCTAAACAGTGATTATAACACCATCAGTTACCAGAAAACAAGAAGCACATAAGTGGAGTACTAAAACACTTCTGCAGAAGTTTAAAAACATACATGAAAGCAAAATGAATGAACTAGAAAACTGAATCGTAATATAAGTACATGTTAGTTTTGAAGTTATACTCTCCATTTGGTACACCTTTCAAGCATCTGCCTGACTTGGTGTCTTCAAGGCATATCACCATATTTTCTAAGGAACATGCCAGGCATTCAATGCACATTAGTTTCCGTTTAGAATAGTCATTTGTCACATATTGTACAGTATATGAACACCATTAACCTCAAAAAATTTCTTACCAGGTTTTATATCTCTGTGAGTAACATTGCGATCATGACAGGCCTTTAGACCCAGCAACTGAAGAAGAAGGGTAAATCGTAAAACGAATAGTAAGCACAAATACGAGACGACACATCTGTTAAACACAGGAACAAAATCAGAACATTATCAAATTCCTACGCAACGTACCAACTGCCATATTATTTTCCGCATTTCTTCTTTTCCTGATTCTGTTGTCTTCAACCAGGTCCACCACTTTGATGGACGAAGTATCTGCCCCTGACTTGCCTTTCCATCAGCAGAGCTATTCTCTGCTTCTTCCACAGTGTACATCAGCTTTGATAAAGACACACCCTCGTGATGAAACACAAGCCATATGTCATTATATCGAGATTCAAAATACTCTATGTATCTCGCAATATGTTTCAAACCCTCTTCAGAGAGATCCAATTCTGACGATTGAGAACTTGACGTTTGCGCTGCAGAAGAACTCCCACCTATATTGTATGCATTTAGAAACAATTCACCAAAATGCTTCTCCCTTAGACCACTTAAATAGACAGATGGTCCTCTCTCTACCTGTTTAGAAAAAGAAAACGGAAAATGTGGAAATTAAATTTAATAAGGACTTGCATCTACAAGACATCATATAGGTCAATAGATGACATAATGAGCCGGGAACAAACTCTTAGAGAATGATCTATGCTAGATCCTGGATAATATATTTATGCAAGAACCACTCAGTTTGAAACATTTTTTGCTGTAAGCGATAAACAGTGGAGGACTACTGTCACCACAAAATAATCAGAGACTGATACCCACATCACAGATACGTCTTCTAACTGTAATTCAAAGCATACAAAGCCAGAGAAAAGCGAAGAAAAAGTTGCAGACACATATCATAGGAGAGATTGAGAAAAACCCCAAAAAGAAGACTTACCATTATCCGCTTTAAAATGAAGGAGTTATCAGGACCACTAGCATCATAATGATCTGAAGATGTACTGCTAGTTACGTTATCAGCGTAGTCATTGATGTGAACACCATTTTTTGAACTATTCTCATCTTCCTGGATCCAACTAGCAGTGCTATTTCCTTGATAGCAATTCCAGTGAAATGCCAACCATACCTCACCAAATGCACCACGGCCAAATTTTTTCTTCAGCACATAGCTAAAAATCACATGGCAAAAGTTCTATCAGATATTTTTCTAAGAGTAATGTTCTATTTTTAAAGATAACTATTTCCATAATATGGAGACCCTAAGTCCATCATGTTTCTCTGTGAAAAAAACAACTAGCCAAAAAGCGAAAAGAAGACGTGACCGTGCCCCTCCAAAAATTTAGCAATGACTACATAGCATGAAAGAACGAATGATTGGGGTGAGGTTGCTAGTCACAGGATTAGCTAAGGGATGCTAGTCATCAATGATGATACAGAAAAGGAAAAAAAACTGATCGATCCGAAGGAAACGAAGAAGCCACCTCGAGTCCGGAAATGTATTCTCATCTGTCCTGTTATTCGCACCAACATCGTGCAAGGGTACAGATCCAAGTAGCCCAAGAAATGTAGCAAAGCTATCAGGATTGATGCACTTATCTTGAATCTCGGTGGAAGGCAAACACCAGCCTTTATCATCGGGTAAATATTCAGATGCACCGAAGCAGGGGAAGCATCAAGGATAAGATTATGAATAAATGTTTGTTCATTGGAGCCAAAAGTAACAACAATAGGCTTTCGGAAATAAAATATGGTTCCGAGAAGAAATTTCAATTACCAGAGAAAGGCTGATCAGATGCAGGTAGAACCTGAGGCAAGCTACCCATGTAACCGCTCAAATCGTCCATTTGCCCTTGAGACGCACCAATAAGGTTCTCTGACATATAAAAGCAGCGAAAACTTCCGTTTTTAACTTCAACCTAGCATGATAAGCATGGCCCGATCATATAAGTTGAAATAATTTTCCAGCTCAAGAATGCAAACTTCTGTAATAACTGATTTTTAAAAAAGTGCTGACCCTATCCTTCCCACCCCCCAACCCTCTTCCTTAGTCTTGCAATCAAAATCACAAAGGTACATTTTTAGAAACAAACACATTAGCTTACTCCCGTTTTTATACAATAATGAGGTAACACATATCACGATGATATGTCAGTGAATGCGTTAGGAAAAAAAAAATTCATACGAGTAGTGAGGTTCTGTAAAATGGATCATACCAGTAACCTGTTGAACATGGTTGCAAGTGGTTGAGCCTGCTTCAATTGCAATGGACCCGAATTTCTATCATTAGACACTGTTGAAAAGACAAAAACCTGATTAGCCAAACATGAAAGTGTTTGATTGTCAATGAAGCTTCACACTCCAGATTTCATATTGCAGATGTCAGGGAATTTGATTGCAACCATAGAAACTAACATGGCAGTGCTGAATTGATCTGATCTTTGTTGTCACCCATACTCTGCTCCTTCCGTTGGAGCTGAGAGACTAGATTAGATTTCAGAGGAACAACCACAGCAGCCATATTATCCATGCTTCCCTTTTCAAAGGCAGTATTAACCAAGCAGTCTGCCAAAGAATCTGAGCAGTAAGAAGGCACTCCTGCTCCAGCGCTAGTGTGATTGTTTACTTCCCCCAGACGATCGCATACTTCTTGCACCTCCAACTTCTCAAATATGCCATCAGATGACACTACCAAGTAGCTGTCATTAGCCAGTAGGGGCTGCCAATCCATCACCTCAGGTGCAGAGATGACACCGTAACTGAAATAGATATTAAAACTCGCATTTCATCACTAAGAAAAGAAACACAAGTTTCAGCAATTAAGCTAACACTAAGATACAACAAGCAATGCCTACCTTTTAAAAGTAAGGTCGCCAATCGAACGGGAGATAGCCAGCTGACCGTTCACTCGTGGCACACCGGCCCACTCAGTGACATAACCTCCTGCAGCTTCAACACGATTTTTTTCATCCTCTCTGTTTGGATGATGGTCTTTTGTCAACTCTTTAGCAACCAAACGCACTAGCCCGTTGCTGTGTTCCAGTTTGAAGTCAGCGAACCTGGATGGGGAAGAAGAGTTTGGATTGCGCCTGCGCTCTCTATACAGCTTCAATAAAGTAGCTGCAATAAGCAGATACAATTCCAATTTCTATAAATGATACACACCATATCGGCCCTTTCCATAAGCCAGCTTAATTTAAAAACAGACTTTACCAACCTCTGGCTTCTTCCGGAGTCTCGAATTTTTCAGAGCACAAAAGTGCCTTTGAGTCACCGATACTGGCAACCATTACTTGACCATCTGCGATAAGTGCAATCGTAGCTGTTGAACCTGAACTCAACATTCGCTTAGATGCTTCCTGGAACAAAACAAGGCTTAGCTGGTTACATCTTAGTCACGAAAACTGAAAAGACGATATTTATTCACAACAACATCCACCTAGACGTTTATACCTTAGTAAATGTGGCATCAATGTCATGGATCGCTCTCAGCAATGCTTCCTTCATTATATCCAAGTGAAGAGAATCATCGAAAGTAAGTGGCAAGGAGTCTCTGAACCTGCAAAAATTCAAAATTGTAACACAAGAATTAGGTAAACATGCCACAAAATTCCAAAATCTGGTTATAGAGAAAGCAATTGGAAGAAGGAAAAAAAAGCTCAACTGCACATTAAAATTCAGGTTGTAAAGACGAATGATTTCATCCCGACTTGCTCCATGCGGAATAACACCGGGCTCCCCGTTAGTTGGTAATCTTCCAAGCAGCTTCCTCGTCGTCATAGCGGAAAACGTTGCGTCCAAGAGGAAGTTGATATGCAAGGCAAAATAGTCCAAAAGGAGTTTCGAGGCCATGTCACTTGCTTCTGCGCCGTTATGTCCGTCAAAAACCGCTGCAACGCCGACCAAGACATCCTTTGTTCCGGTCTTGCCTGCTCAGATGATTCACACAGTGCGCGTTAATAATAATTATCTGTCCAAGTATGTAGCTGGAGAAAGAAATTTTCCAAAAATGTTTACAAACCGGGAAAGGGAATGCGAAGATCGAAAGCACAAAGGAGACGGTCCTCTTGGTATTTCCGACGACCTTGTAACGCCGCCGTGTGGCAAGGAGAAACACCTCCACGGCGTGAACGAGAACCCCAATTCCAACGAGGGCATTTAGGTGATTGAAACACAGCCGGAGCTCCGCCTTGTTTGTAAACCGTCAAACACGTTGAAGACTCCCCTCCGCAGTTGTTAGCGGATAACAAGACGATGAGTCCTACAAATATCAGACTTGATTTCAGAGTCATCTTCCTTGCATTTCGTGAAATTTCTGTGAGTTCCTGGCTTCAAGGAAAAAAGAAAAAGGATTTACAAAACAAAATTTCGTAAATTAACCGGAATTAGACTAAACTAACTCACATTCTTAGTCGAAAACTGATTCCTGATCCTAGTTCCTAGATCCAAAGATGCATTTCGGCACGATGAACTCTATATATCATTATATATCTGTAGAAATCCGGATGAAAAAATCGGAGATCCGTAACCTCAACACTGATAGAATCATTCCAAAGGAGAAACGAGCCTTGATATTCACAAGTTGAAATCAAACACAGTCCCAGAGTTTCTGCTAGACGCAGAAGGGAGAAGGGAGAAGGGAAGCGATGGAAGAAGAGAGAGAGAAAGGAAAGAGATTCTCTTTGTGACACGTGTGAGGCAAAAACCGATTCTTAAAATGGTATGATCCTAAAATTCTTATTTAAGAGTCGTATCTTTTATTTTTTTTCCATTTTTTATTTAATTAAATTATTTTTATCTAAAATACCTGTTTAGATTCGGCTATAATGATAGTCTTACTTGGGTAAAAAAAAAAATGATGGTCTTACATTTTCTTTTGTGGGAAATAGGATTCTTAGATTAGAGTCACCATTAGTAGCTCTTGCAATATTGAAATTGATTTCATTGAGTAGGATTTATTCTCCAACACTTAGCAACAACTTTAAATCGTCGAATGTGGTTTTTAATGGGACAGAAAATTATTATTCATGTCTTTTATTATCTGATCTTTAATAAGATCAATATGTTACAGAGATTGGCCTCTTATCCATTTTCTAAACATCATGAAGCTCTCCTCTGGTTTATACTCTGCAGTATGCCCTCCTCCCTGCAAAATTAAACCAATTGTAAAAGTGTAATAACGAAAACGTCAGAAACATCAGTAAACGTATGATGGGAAACCAAAGAGACTTGCTTTGATAGTGGCAAATGTCATATTGTTGGCGTAAGTCCTTGTGTATCCAATAACTTGGTTGTTGACAAACCATGGCCTCCATTTATCAATGATCGAGTAGTTAAGAGATCTAATCCAAGCTACAGTTCCAACAAAAGGCACCATCATGTCATGGTCTCCACTGTAAACCAATGACCTATATAACCCTTTCATGCTATTTCTTGCATGGTACGGTACACTACTCGTTATGTCTTTCTCATAAGCCATATCCCAATCGCATCTCACCCATTTCCCTATACTTCCCTGCAGAATGACATATTCCAAAATAAAAAGGCACCATCATGTATACATTCGTTATTAGATGATATGTCGTGTGTGAGTGCATGTATGTAAAATGGCATTACCTTCGCCACATGAAGCGCTGTGCGTACATCCTCATCATTAGCCCAATGTGTAGCTAGCAAATACCGATACATCTGTATTATTCATCTCAATGGTTTAGTAACAATAACATGAGTTCCATTTCATAGCTAAAACGTATGTTAATTGATTTTCTTTATTTTTGTTTTCTTAGCTTACATAGCAATCAGGAGTTGGAAGAGAAAGATCTGAGTGAACAAGTCTTCTAACTTTTCTTCTTCCAACATTCTCTATTGAAAATGGATTTGGGGATGCCAGATCGCAGAATTTCATCAAAATAAATCCTTCATCTAACCTTGAAACACACTGTATAAATCACCATCAAACACAATGTTTCAAAGTTACTATTTGATATTCGCAATTCTAAACCTCTGTATATATTTTTACCTTGTTGTAGTGTTCCATCAATTTCAAGCATTGTGTATTACTAGGATCTATTTTTACATAATTTCCTTTGCAAAATCTCTCAAGCGACTGCAAACAATTCAAGAAACTATTTTCAATACCAAAAAAAAAACACTTACACTTTTTTTGTGTTGAAGAGATGAGATAAGACTTGGATATACCTCATAGAGTTCGTCAGAGATCAATCCCATTCCATGTGCATATGGAATCTTGGAGTTATGATCTTTATCAAGATCTGTTGCCGGGTTCCCAAGAACATAGCCCTGTTGAGAAGTTAAGGTTTTAAACAGTATCTATATAGTTAATTGTATATAGAGTTATGAGTTACTGACGAACCTTAAGATTAATTAAAGGTTTGTAGCCACGTTCATTTCCTGAGTAACGGTCATGTGCAAGACAGTAATTAAATGGCTCAGTAAAACCAAAATCAAGAGAAAATGGATTTTGGGGATTTGATTATAGTGACAAACTAAAAAGAAGCCAAACCTATTGAGATCTCTTCAACAATGGCTGGAACAACTATACCCGCGTACGAATCTCCACTGACATAAAAAGGATTTGAGAGAAACTCTGGATGTTCCACTAGCCACTGCAACAGCAACAACAAGGAGAACAATCACAAAAGATTGTGAAATACGGTATACTTTAGACTTAAGAAACACGTATATAGAGGTGCAATATTGTAGAACCTTTTGAAGAAACTCATAAGTCTGTTTAACTTCTCCTGTGTCACTAGGCTTATCAGAGAGAGGTGTTTTTGAGTAAGAGAAGCCAGTCCCCACAGGTTGATCCAAGAATATTATGCTTGCCACCTGAGATAATCATCCAATCAATAAATCCTAAAACCGATAATACCGCAACGAAACCGTCTAGCTAGTTTGTGATGGTCAAATGTTTAGAGGAGTCACCTTTGTCCAAGAATATGAAGTGGAGATGAGAGAAGGCAAACTACTTCCGTTGTAACCCTCAGTCTTGAAAGTTAAAGGACCTGCACTTAACCAAAATGTTGATTTAGAGATTATTTAATAAAAGGTATTGGTTTCTTTTTCTAGAAGTTACCATTCTCGAAAGCAAGAGCAGAGAGAGCAGTGCAAGCAGGTCCTCCAGTTAACCAGAGAAGAAGAGGGTCTTCTTCAGGATTGTTCTCTGATTTGATGAAGTAGTAGAAAAGCTGAATGCTCTCTTCTTCACCAACACCAATGTATCTTTTCATAACGATAAAGATACAAGGATTTAAACTCATTGAGTTGGTGTCATTGATAGTCATGAAATATTGAAATATCAGAGGAAGAAGAACAAGAAGAGGAAACAGACCCAGTTTCAAGGTGGAAAGGAAGAGGACCTTCGAAACCAGGAAGATAGCGAATTACTGAGCCTGATTCAGCACTATGTTGAGCCAAAAAGAGAAGTTGAAGCAGAAGAAGCAACTTCAATATCCATGATTCAGACATTCTTGATTAATCCTTTTTTTGTTCTTGATTTCATTTCAGGCAACAAAAACAAGACATTAAATGGTACTTAAACCATAAACTCTCTCTATCTCTCTCCTCTTTTCGAATACATTTTTTTATATGTTTCAGATTCACAAGGACTTAACTACGCTGCCAATTTGCCAATATTATAAGTACTGTCAACGCAGAGTCCCTTTTCTTCCTCATCTTGTCGTTCAGTTCAATAAAATATTAGAAGTATCATTTTAATACTCAAGAAAACTTTACACTGGGAGATTATCCAGACTCCAATACATAAATCGTTATTTGTAACTTGCATGTCAGATATTGAGATCTCGATAACGCATCATAAATGCTTACACTGAACACTAACTAAAAGAATACTAGAGCACCTCCAATCGAGGGCTCTTGACATACATGAGATTCTCAACATAAATCGAAGTGTAAATATAAATAAATAAATATATATTTAATTAGGGTATTCAAAATCATCACAAATCTACAGTTAAGTTTCTCAAAATCATAAAAAAAAAAAAGAACTATTTTATTAAAAGTAAAATATTAAAAAAAAATCCTAGATTATGGATTCATTCTTCTCTACAATTGTCTAAAAATATGTCAAAATTTTGCCAAGAAATATACCGACACTACATCTCTTTAAATTGAGTTCGATCAGGTTGTGCGTACATGCTGAAACTAAATTTGTTGCCTTTTTCAGCAAGGAAGTCAGTCAGCATGAGAATTAAGATGACTTGGAATAAAAGCGACAGGGAAAGACACAAATTGGTGTTGAAGAGCTCAAAAGCCATTGACTTCTTCTGAGAAGGCTATCCAAATATCAATTTAATCTGTGGCAATCAAACTGAAGAGTTCTCGGGTACGACATTTCCCAGAACAATCCGAGAAGCTTTACATCAACAAGAGATATGATAATGCTCATATCACCCATCATGTTTGTCTAATTAGGCAATCCTACAGTGTGCATTTGGTTTCAATTTAGCTAGTTTATTAATTTACCCTGCTGCTGCTGTTTAATTTTTATTTTTTTTTCTACAAACAAATAGACAAGAGACGCTCCTTTTGAAGGTTTTAAGGTCATGTGCATCCAGGTATTTAAATATTAAATAAGAATCTAGAAGAGAGTTTCTGGGTTAATCATGCTCTTAGAGACACATTTTGAGACAATTCAAAATGGAGACAATACAGACTAACATCTGAGAAGAGGGTGCATATTTCTTCAGTAAACTTTTTAAGAATTCATGTTGAGACAATTTAAAATGGAGACACATGATGATAACATGGGGGAATGGAGCATGTCTAAAACTCTTTTACGGCAGGATCTAAACAAAAACCATTTTAAAAAGCTTACGTATCCAACAAGCGAAAGCTGACAAATTGTTCGAAAGAACATTATTTCCTAATCGAACTAAGGACTACTAGGCTTTAAATGAGTACTTAGTCCATTAAACATTCAATCTAGTTTATTCAAAACAATTTAAAATAACTCAGTTTGCCAAAAAAGAACTTTAGCTTCCGAAACAACCAAACAAAAGGCCACTCGAAAGAAAAATTATGATAATGATCAGCCTCTTCCTCTCTTTGACGTCCAGGAACCGAGACCAAACTGGGAATAAAGGAACAATGCAAAGGCCAAAGATCGACAACAAGATCTAATTTGATCTTACTGATCAAGTTATTGTTCTTCATAACATAGATCCAAGCCCGACCAGTTTCGTCGCAAGAACACACGAAAAGCTTTTTATCCTCGATGAAGTAACTTGGCTGAGTGTAGGATCCGGTATTCACTAAATCCGGCAAGTTAGGAACTGAAACTTCCATGAAACTCACCCATTCCACATCTCTACCACCCAGTTTCTGAATCTTGTTCTTGTTCACCCAAATCTCAATCTTCTTTGTTAGATGAGATTGCTTTAACAACGAAAGCCGATCTCCCCTGAAAACGCCAAGAACAAGAGCATCCTGATGAGTGTTATCTTCACATGGCAGCTCACAAAATTTGTAGAATGACTCAGTCGAAAAATCGAATTCGACTACGAAGAAGTACTTCTCAATGTTCTCATAATAGGAAACTTGATACCAAGTTCCATTCAAAGACAGACCACTTGTCGTTTCTTTTAAAATAGCAGGTTCGTCCACCTGAGTACTACTGCTACTGCCACTAGACGAGATCTCATGGCTTAGGTCCTTCCATGCATGGGAGGAAAAGTCACGGGTTTTCCAAAGTGTCGTGTAAGGAGCTGTTACAGACTGACAATACGCAAGGGTCTTGTAACCATTATCATCATCATAACCTATGCCATTGATTTGGAAATTAGGTTGGTCACCATCAGGCTCGATCCATCTAGTCTGTTTTAACCACGGGTTCCAAACCACGGCTCCTTTACCCATGTCACATAGCAAAAGACCATCGCAATCGATCAAGAAGCTAGGTGACTTAGACTCTAAACCGGGAATATCTAACGTTAACTCTCGCACCTCTATAGTTGGATTGACGCTTACAGAGTAGAACTTGGATTCGGTTGTTAAGATGAATCGAAACGTCTTCTTGTGGTTCTTGATGAACGTGTTATCGTCGAAGAGAGCGTTCCATCGTTTGCAGACGGTTCTGAATCGGACAAGAGATTTATGAGGGACACGAGAGAGGGTCTCTTCAATCAAATCCCATGGAAGCTTCTCCTTGTTTGCCATTAGGGTTAGGGTTAGGGTCTTTTGCTTTCACCTTGAGTACTACTTTACTTCAAAATTAAGTTTTATCGACTAGGGTTTCAACTGATTATTCCGTGAATTGTTAGATAATCACGTGTCTATAACTCTATATTGATGAGTTTGACACGTCAATTTCCTCTTCTTTTTTTTACCAATTAATTGTCCCAAAAAATAAAAAAAAAATCTTTAATGTGAAATCTATATAACTTAAAAAAAAAGAAAAAAAAAATACATCAGAAATTGAAAGTTGAAACTTGAAAGAATGAGCTTACACTGAAACAAAACACACTTTACAGAAACCCGTAAAATATTATCAGCTATCTCTACCCTTAAACAAAGTATTATCTGGTTCTTTTTACACAAAGTGATTGGGATCGTTAATTGGTTTCGTTGGAAAGATTGATCCAGATGATCTGAGAGGAGATTAGCTTCATATTTTTCCATGAGGAAGAAAAGAAGAATGCAAGAAGTGCAGGAGGAGGTGAACTGAAGATGCTTCAAAGAACGAAAATCAACAGGTTGTACTAACTATGAATCCATGATCAGTGGCGAAGCTAGCTTTATAGGTGTGGGTGCATGTGCACCCAGGATAATTTTTATATTTGTAAGTTTGTAAAGAAAATTTCAAGATGCACAATGGATAATATGGTTAATAGTTTTTTTGTGCTCCCCTCTGATTCCAGTTTTGAGTCTCTGTTTCATCCAGATTATTGTTGTTTCAAATTGTGCACCCATTAAATAATTAAGCTAGATTCGCCCCTGTCCATGATGCTTCCTTAGGGCATGCTTAGAGAGAGGGGCACGGCAACAGGACTACACCAGATTCATGTCAAATTCTTTTACTGTTTAAAAGTGATTCAAACATGGGAATTAATGGGATGTGTTACAAAGGTTTCAGTTACTTAGTCAACAAGGAGGTTTAAATGTTTAATTAATTACCAGTCAAAGTATTATTCTTAAAAACTGTTTTTCTTCATTGTGTTTTTTGTTCAGTAAAATTCTATGTTTTGTAAATTTTTATGTTCTAGATTTTAGCTTAATTATTCTAATATTGTAGTATCAAAGCAAAATTTTTTGGTTCCTCACTTCATCCTATCTAAAGAAAAAATTATCGTGGACACTGAAAAAAACAGTTGAAAATCGAGCTTTAATCAAAAGTGAAAAGTTATAGAAAAAGATCGAGCCGGTTTTTCTAGTTCCATTATTCAAAAGTGAAAAGTGTTATCTTTGAAATCTTAAGATGAAGGTGTTCAGATCTCAAGAGGGTTATTGGGATAACATCTAGTGTTCCTATATTATTGGGATAAACATGTAA
>OVBB01000293.1:0-30122 GCA_900406415.1 Isatis lusitanica
AACTAACGGAATATACCCCGCGCATGCGCGGGATTAGCAGTTTTACTAGTAATTGATTAATCATAAATCAGTGTTTTGAATTATAGAACCTGCTTAAATGATTTATATTATTTTATTATTCTAAATTCTTACGAACCAAAGTCTGACACTTTGTTTAGTTAAATTTTCAGCGTTATTTAATCATTCTTGTTGTTACATTACACCAACCAATCAATCAACTGTTGTCTTAGTTTGATTTGAATCAGTAAAAACGGTAGTGCGACACTTGGTTCTTGTGGAATCTGGCTCCTATATTATTACAATATTTTTTGTGCATTTGTAATGGTTTAATATGATACTAGAGATACAAGCCTTGCGAATCAAAAATCATATATTTATTTATAAATTGTAACTCACATGCAAATGCATTTATATCAACGAGGAAATTATAAATTATGTTTACCTAATCTCAATCCTATCTTCATCCAATAATGGTTTTGAGACTCTGATGAGAAGAAATGAACTTCATCCAATCTTCTGCATTTTGCTTCTCACATGTTTTTTTCTCAATGTTCAGGGCTTCAAGCCTCCGCTAGAGCTGAAAGGAACTGGTGTTTTAGTTTTAAACAATAAAATAAAATTTATAATTTATTAATTTATGTGTAAAATTTTTAAAACATTGCTCAGAGAGTATCTATCTTATAAACTTAACTTGTCATTATTCTTGGAAGAAAAAAAAGTTAACTGCTCATTTACGATGCCGTGTAATTAACAAGTGGAATTGAGAGCAAATAATTAGAGGTTAATATTACACATTTACACAATACATACATTCATGAACAAGCCGTTAAAAAACGGATAATAATGAGGAAAAAAAGAGAAATGAAAAGAGAGGAGAAGCCATAAGCCGCCATTTCCACTTCTCACTAGCACCCACTTTCCACACGTCTCTTTTATGGGAAAGTTCGATATCAATGCTCGTCTTAATCAGCCATTAATATTTTCACTGTCACATCATTACATCGAAAAGCATCATTTCTTAATTAATACTACTAATTTATCCTAATTCCCTATCGATTCCCTTTAGAATATCAATAATATTTCCTAAATAAACTTGATAAAAAATTCAAGTAAAAAATTAAGTGAATGAAAAAAGAATTAAGAATAATCTCATCCCTCCATTATTCGAATCTTTTCGTTGATCAATCCGAACTCTTTTTTGTGCGTGTAAATCTAACAATATAAATATTTCTTCTAGATGCTTTCATTTGTCTACTGCAAAATTCACTAAATAAATTAATATATTCCTTGTTGAACAAAAAAATCGATATAGGAATATTGGTGGGAAAATGAGCATATGTAACAAGGAATTAATATAGGCTCATATTAACTCTCTCCAATGATAATACTACTATTTGGTAGATTTCTTAACGGCCTAAAACTAAATTAACATAAGTTATATAAATAAAACAGTAAGTAATAGCAAGTCTTTTTCAAAAAAATTTTAAATCTCTTTTGAAAAATCTCCAACTTGGAAAGCTCCTCTATAGCTTCTGAAGCCAACAAAAAATAAAACTCATAGCTTCTCTGTTCTTTGCTTATACCTCACGTTATATAATTTAATATACCAGTATAAGTTTTATAAAATAAAATAAAATCCTATGTCCTCGGAAAATCTGCTGACTTTATTTATTTATTGCAACAGTCACTCCTTTCCTCTATATAAAACCCTAGCTACTTCACACTTGTTCTCAATTCTCCATATCTCTCTCTATCTATCTCTTTCCTCTGTTTTTAGAGTTTAAGATAAAAACAAAGAACATGACGGTCATTGTGGAGGTTAGAGAATACGACCCGAGTAAGGACTTAGCCACCGTGGAAGACGTTGAACGGCGGTGCGAAGTTGGTCCAACCGGAAAACTCTCTCTTTTCACCGATCTCTTAGGTGACCCAATTTGCCGTGTCCGACATTCACCTTCTTACCTCATGCTGGTAATTTTCTCGAACTCACTTCTTATACCATACAAAACAAAACCCATTTGTCTTGTTCCTTTTTACTAAACTATGAAAGCAAATACATGAACTAAATTGATGAGAAAGATGTTGATTTTCTACTTTTTAAGTGTGACAAAACAAAACAAAACAAAACCCATTTTTCTACGTTAGAAGTTGCACAAGTTAAATCTCATTTCCTAATCATGGAGTCTTTTTTTTGTTTCTTAAACTAATGATGAAGCAAATACATGAAACTAACTCTTATCTAAACTAATTTATGGAAGAAAAAAAAACCGTTAACTAAAATATGGAGAACTGTAACAGGTGGCTGAGATTGGTTCGGAGGAGAAGAAGGAATTAGTTGGCATGATTCGAGGATGTATCAAAACCGTTACATGTGGTAGCAAAACATTCAACTCAGCTCATAAACCACAAAACGACGTCGTCGTCGTCACGACAAAACCACTTTACACTAAACTCGCATACGTTTTGGGCCTCCGCGTTTCTCCTACTCACAGGTCCGTTTTTATATTTCCCTTAATGATCCACGTAATTCACGCTCCATTGTTAATCATTAATCACGAGTAAATTTAACGCTAATTACGTCACGTTTTTAATTACGCAGGAGGCGAGGAGTAGGGTTTAAGCTCGTGAAGGAGATAGAGAAATGGTTTAATCAAAACGGCGCAGAGTATTCATATATCGCTACTGAAAACGACAATCACGCCTCCGTGAATCTTTTTACCGGAAAATGTGGTTACTCCGAGTTCCGTACGCCGTCGATTTTGGTCAACCCGGTATACGCTCACCGGGTAAACATTTCTAATCGGGTTACGGTTATCAAACTTGAACCGTCTGATGCTGAGTCACTATACCGGCTTCGGTTTAGCACAACCGAGTTTTTCCCTCGAGACATTGATTCGGTTCTGAATAACAAACTCTCGCTTGGAACATACGTCGCTGTTCCACGTGACAGCTGTTACGGATCTGGTCTCGGGTCATGGCCCGGTTCGGCTAAATTTCTCGAATACCCACCCGATTCTTGGGCGGTTTTAAGCGTGTGGAATTGCAAAGACTCGTTTCAATTAGAAGTTCGTGGCGCATCGAGACTACGGCGTATGTTAGCCAAAACGACGCGTGTGATGGATAAAACGCTGCCGTTTCTGAAAATTCCATCGATTCCAGCAATTTTTAAGCCGTTTGGGGTATATTTTATGTACGGAATCGGTGGTGAAGGACCACGCTCGGAGAAAATGGTGAAGGCATTGTGTGCTCACGCACATAATCTGGGAAAGGACGGAGGATGCGGAGTCATGGCAGCGGAAGTCGCCGGAGGAGAGCCGCTCCGGGGAGGGATTCCACATTGGAAGGTGCTATCGTGTGCCGAGGATTTGTGGTGTATTAAGCGGCTTGGAGAAGATTACAGTGATGGTTCTGTTGGTGATTGGACTAAGTCGTCACCTGGCGATTCTATTTTTGTTGACCCTAGAGAATTTTGATTTGTAACAACGAATATTTATGAATTAGATTAATTTATGTTAGAAAAAAAGAATATTTATCTTTCATGTCAAGATTCGATGTCTTTTAGCTCTTGGGAAGTTGAATGAATGATGTAATAGATTCTTTTTTCTTTATATATATCTAATTCATTAGTTTACAATCATTATATAGAACTAATTTAGTGTTATACTACTAAAAATGCTATTAAAATGTAGATAGTAGTTACCAAAAATATAATTATATTATAAAAGTTATTATATTTTTTTTTAATCTTTCTCCGATCTTAATTAGTAAAATAAAAAGTAAACACATCATTTAAACAAAACAAAAATATAAATTCTTTTTATGTATATATTATGGTTCAGTTCTTTTAAAAACAGTTATAAATAACAGAATCCCGTAAAAGTCCCATAAAGGTTGAAAATACGAACTAAATGATGATAAAAAGTTTTAAATTTTAATTAGTTAAATAGTTTTTTTACTTAAATCTTAAACCTATACAAAATTATTATAATTAATAATTTAACTTCATAAAATGTTAAGAAATTAAAGATTAGTCAATACTTATATTAGCCAATCATATGGTATGACAGATTATGATTGATACTTTATCATTTGTGATTTTCTAAGAATTGTTCTTCCAAAGCATACAGAATATTTAAAATTACTGTGAGGCAGATTTAAATGGTTGATTAGCCAATTTCCATTATACAAACTTAAAAAAGGTAAATGTTGAACACCTGAAAAATAGTTAAAAAATGAGTTAAGCGATTGCAGTTATAAAAATACTATAAATTGAGTGGATGAAATGAGGAGGGTACAAATGTGTTTGGCTTTGTGTCAGACAAATTTATTGGATTTGTGGATGAAAAGTAATTTATATTTATCCTCGTTTAGAAATTTGAGACGAGAGCGGGCTTAAGGCCAGACACAAAGCCCATTACTAGGAACATTACTACTTGTCCCATATACAAAGGTCAAGAACCAAATATTTCTAATTCAGAAGGAAACTCAATAAATAGTGTTACAAAAACTGTTGACGTGGTTCTGACGAAACAAATGAGAAAGATTCAACAATACTGAGATCAAAACTCTTTCTCATGGTCCCATTCATCATCCTCAGTGTTTAGAGTCGTTGTTGTGAGCTCGGGAGTGCTGTTACCTGTCGATGAACCATTGGCTCTTATCTGTTCAAAGAACAGAACTTGCACAATCACCCTCATTGGCAAACGCTCGTTCTGCACTGCATGTTCACACGCTTCAGCTGACAGTTTCCTGCAATCCATTAACCCGCATACTCTCTTCTTCTCGCTTTTGCTAATCCCCGGATGTTCCTGAAAGATTACAAACAAAAAAATGGATCATTAAAATCAAGAAATGACTATGAAAGAAACAGAGGATTTGGATCTTGCTTTACCTTTAGAAACATGTCAATGGCGCGGTATAACCGGTCATGAGACTGTCTTGGGAAGCTAGAGAGTGTATCAGCGAGAGAGAGGAAGTTCTGGAGGAGGAGATTAGGATCTCTTGATTTCTCAGCTAAGTATCCATCAACGAGCTTTGCGACCGATGCTTCCGAGTGAGGTTTCGGATCACGGTTCATAAACTCCTTGACTAGGCTCTGCACCATGTCTACATCATATATCAAGATATCACTCACGGTTGTATCTTCAAGCTGGTCGCTGATCCGTTTCTTTAACCTCTCTTTCACGGTTTCTTCACACCCAAGAAACATCGATGCTCGAAGCAGCTTACTCAAGAAACTAGAAGAAAGACTTCCTTTCTCATCCGGGAGAAGCTCTATGATTGTATCAGTCAAAGATTTGTCGGTGACTTTCACTGAGCCTTTGCTAAAACCTGCTATTCTTCTTCTTGCATAAGCGTGTAATGCTTCTCCAATAACGTCAAGGGGCACTTTCCCTCTCGCCTTGATTGCTTCGATGGCTTGTTTATACAAGTCGATATGAAGATCGCATAAGTCTTCCACCCACCAGTCTTTTGGAACCGCTTTCTGATCAAGCTTCTTCTTCCTGTTGTAAGTGTAAGACCACTCGACTTTCGAGGTATCTGTCGAAGCTATGTAGGCAATAGAGTCGAGGCAACGCTTGACAAGGTTGAGTTTAAACTCATCTGAGCAATCAGGAGAGACGTCTCTTGTTGTCTGGAAGACAATTATCGAATCTTTCCAGCTACGGAAGACAGTTGAGTTCAAGAAAACATCAATCTTGTAAACAAGATTGCTTTTCTCAAACGTTTCATTCATCTCCAAGAACTCAGCTGCGCAACGAGCTGCAACCACATTGTAAGCGTTTAAGGTGACAGTGATTCCGTAACAGAACTTGACACAGATCTCAAAAGCAACAGAACCACCAGGAATCTCTGATATGTCAATCTCATCAACTTGGTTCTTCTTCTCTTCATTTCTTGATGTTGCTTTGAGTTTTTGCAAGAATCCACTTTTTGACAGCAATGGAAACTGAAAGCAAACATAAACCAGAAAAAAAACTGTTCTACTATGTCTCTGCTTTGACTTGTGTTTTAATGTTTATAAGCTAAGGGTTGTTCGTACCTTATGCAAATAGAATTTAACATTGCCGATGATGACGATAATCTCTGTTTCTAACTCAGTTGCTACATACCTAAGAGTAAAAGCCAATAACCAGTTTTAAGCATCATCAAGAGACGAGAGAGAGAGAGAGGAAAAAGTCTGTTTCTACATACCTGACGTTGTCTCCTTTAGATTGAACTGAATCAGGTTTGCTTCCAAGTTTCATAAACTTCATTTTCTTTTCTCGTTAAGCACTTGTTGCACACAAGAGTTTCAAGATCTTTAGTCCCAAAAGAGAAGCGAAGTTAAGAATCTGATAGAAGAGATCTATGCTCATTCTTATTCTCAAGAAAGCTTTTAAAAAAATTTTGTAAGGAAGAAAAAGAGTCATTTTAAAAGAAACATTGTGTATGGAGTCTTCACACTGGAAACATACATATAAACAAATATATACAAATCAGAGAAATCTTAGAGATTCACAACAACACACCCACCAACTCTGAGGCTCGAAAATCCAGACACCACGCTTATCTTTTTTAATTTTTCTAAGTAAGTGCTTGACACATTCACAGACAGAAAAACACATGACCTCCTCTTTTTGGCTGCTCGTTGTGTAATGTTTTTCTTTTAGCTAGAAAGAAATTATCTCTTGTTATTCTTACTGAACTAGTAAACAACTTTTTTCATTGCAACTAATTATATTAAAAAATAAAAGCTCAAAAAACAACCAGAGATATGTTTAACGGCAAACATTTAAAAAACAATACAATAAGATCAAAGAATAGAAGTACTAAGGGGTGAGATTTACTCAGCGGTTTAAAACAAAATTCTCGTATAAACTCCACCCATAACTCGAAAGTTGTTAGAAAGGAGCATCAAATTGTTGAAATGAAAACAACTATAATAGCTGATTAGATATTTTTTCAAAGCAGTGTATGGGACATATATTCTACTTCCTTTATCCGTGAATCCACCCCTGTAAGTTCCTATTAAAAGATGATTTAGTTAAATTTATTTTTCACACATCTCTGTACCAATATCTATTACATCATCCTATATTAGTGTCTGCTACATCGTATATCTCTATAACTTTTGCTTTTATAAAAAAAAGCTGGTAACATTTATTCAAAGGACAAAAAGAATCAAATCTTTTTGTATGTTTTCTATAAAGATGGTTTAACATCAGAGGTCAGAGACCGTATCTCGATACAAAATAGAGCCAACACATTCGTAAGTTTCCCTAGTTTAATCAGGGATCAAAATTATTCTAGTGGATCAAAGAATATTACAAGTAAAGAAAATCATGTTATTCAAAACCGGTAATTTGACATTGTATGCTTTACAAAACCGGTACTCGCACCGGTGAACATAGATGAAGTTTATTAATGGGCTAGATAAATGACTAAAGCCCATTAACTAAGTAAAAGGCCAAGCCCATAAAATGAAGCTGTCGGATAAGATCTTGTTGGATTAGGATGCCAAAATTGATATTTGGTGATGTGATTAATGACTAGAACATTGCCCTTTTTTCAGGTGGAAGAAGAGATGATGATGAAGAAATTCTACGAGCTAATGTCTGCACGTTACGTAAATAAGAAGGTTCAGGTTCGTATGCCAACTGTTGACTTTTTATTTAAAAATGTTTAATCGATTGAATATCGAACAGAGCTCACTTAACTAAAGTATCGGCATTGATTGAGATTAGTGTTGTTTGTTGTTATTCTATTGACGAATATGACGGAGACTCAAAATGTGTCGCGAGTTTAAAGAAATAGTGGAAGTGGAAGCTTCTTCTTCCAGCAGCAGCTATGCTAATAAATGAGTTTCTCAAGATTACTTAATCTTTGTTTCAAAAGTCTTGAGTTACATTTTCAATTCGAGTGATGAAAGTCGTTTGAATTGATGGAGTTGGGTAACATTAGGATCCTTGAGTGATGTTGTTGGGTGTCATTAGAGTGTCATCTCATGCATCCTGCAAGACTATAACAGCATTACAAACGGATATTTACATTATTATGATTCTACTTTATAGACATTCTGATAACGGAAGAGATAAAGAGAAAATGATAAATCCATGCTTAGAGTTCGTTTTATTTTGGCTTTAAAAAAGATTGATACATGCTCAGAGATTAGAACAAGATTTAGTTTCCTACATTCATCTAATGTAAGTCAGTCCAATTTGTAATTAATTTGGCAAATAAACTCTCTTTATAAACAATACAAGTTTACACATTGTATAAATAAAAAGATTTGTATAAATACATTTGGTTTTTGGGAAGATGTTAATGACTCGAATCTCTAAAAAAAAAACATCACCTTTATTAAAGTGTTTGATTTGATTGAGATTAGTGTTGTTCTTTTGAAGAAAATAGAGAAGACTCAACATATGTCTGGAAAATGAGTAAAAAACAAGGGTAAAAAACAATGACTTTTGCCAAAAACATTTAAAAACCCATAACCTATTTTTATGGGTAAACTATACTTTTAATACAAAGGTAAAATAATCCATATGCTAAGAAAGTCATTTTCTATCAAAATAAAAACATAAAAAAAAAAACTTAATTGTTGATTTTCTTCCAAATTTAAGTTTATATTTGAAATATGTAACAAGATAAATAGGTAAAATATGCTTAAATCCTCTTCCATCTCATTCTCATCTTCTTAAAATATGTAACAAGATAAAATATGTAAAACATGCTTAAATCCCTTATTGAGAGATCGAGTGAAGATTGACCATATCAAGAAAAATCTAGAAGAACCAGAAGGATTTGGAATGAATATTCTTGAATATTCTTCTTGATCCTTCCAAATCCTTCTGGTTTCTCTAAATCTTTTTTGATATGGTTGATCTTCATTCGATCTCCCAATATCCCTCACATCCTCTAGTTTGATCGGTTCCTTTCTCCGTAATGTCTACATCTATATCGTTCTTAGACAGCGAGACATACCTCTTTTGGGAGTGTACCAGACTTGTGTCTTTTCATTAATTCCCCTCCCCCTGATATGTTGCAACGTCCATTTTTCCTTTGAATACGTCTTTGTCTCTTGTCTTCTTATTCCTTTTGATAAACCCCCAATCATCACATTATCTTACCGACTCCATCTTCCAAATCAACATCCAATTCTGATATTTAAGGTTCTTTGAGAGTCTTCTGATGTCATTCTCTGTTTTGCATCTCTGATGGTGAGTTCTAGTCGTCAGAACCTCTCCAGTAATCATCGGTACTATATTTCTCGAGGCTTTTAGTCTCCAAAACTTTGGGAAGCACTCTTTACTTTTAGATTATTATTTTCTTCGAGTTTAAGTCTCTGTTCTCTATCATTTCTCCAATAGCACTTCTCAGTTCTTTGTCTAGATTTCTTCACAATAAGCATCTCTTTCTCGATATTCAATAGGAGAAATTAGCAAAAAAAACAGAAGTCACCAAAGAAATAAAAGAGTGAAATTAGAATTAATGAACGATCAATGATCTAAATATCTAACAAACCCGATAAGAATTTGGGTTTAGATTATATCTAATTAATTAGTATAGTTTATAGGGCAATTTTCAAAAATAGTGTACTTTTAGATTTTTGTGACGAAAATATCACACTAAGATAAAAATGACAAAATAACATTTGTTGAAGAAGAAAAGATTGTTATACATTTATTTCTCATTCGTTTTTTTCAATTCTGTAACCCTAAACCTTAAATCCTAAAATCTAAATCCTAATTAATTATTTGTGAACTCAAACTCACTAGTATAATACACTTAAAAATGATCCAAATATGGTATTATTGTAATTTCTCTTCTGATATGCTATTTTGTGATAAAAACATCCAAGTGCATTATTTGAGAGTATTTCTCTGGTTATTTATATAACATCTTAAATCTAAGTTTTACTTTCACTAGATCTGTCTAATACCAAAAACTAAGCATTTCGCCTAACCGAATGGAAAAGGCAAATCAATCAAACCGAATACCAAACCGAAATATACTAAATAGACTTAAACGAATGACCATTCATATCCTGAAAAGCTCTTGAACTCTTTGGTCGTACAGTCGTCACATTTGCTACGTGTTAACTAAATAGCTTTTCTTCTCTCTCACTCTATATATATATCTCTCTTTCATGTACAAGAAAATAAATTCCACAAAAAAAAAAAACACATTTGAAAAAAAGAAGATATTAAAGGTTTGAGAGAAGTGAGAAAAAGTGGTATCCATGGAGAAGTATGAGATGGTGAAGGATTTAGGATTTGGTAATTTCGGATTGGCTCGGCTTATGCGTAACAAACAAACAAACGAGCTTGTGGCTGTCAAATTCATCGACAGAGGATTCAAGGTTCTTATTTATATTTTGTTGGCTTTTTCTCTTGTTGATCTGTTTTCTTGATTTAAGAAAATTTCATTATATTACAAAACTGATTTCTTGATGCAGATAGATGAGAACGTTGCAAGAGAAATCATCAATCATAGATCTCTCAATCATCCCAATATTGTTCGGTTTAAAGAGGCAAGACAATTTTTTGTTTTTTGTTTTTATTGTTAATCAAGAAGTGAATCTTCTGTTCCTTTTTTTTTTTGTCGTTAAATCGAATTTCTTGGTTGACATAGTTAACAAACATACCTTGTGTTTGACTCTTAACACGGATTCTCCCAAAACTGGAATCTTGGAAGACTCGGACCATGCACTGATATATTTCGATATGGCATAATCAATCCACAATAAGTCAGAAGCTACAAAAAAATATGGCATTTGGTGCTAATCAACAAAAACATAAAACTTGGTGTGTTGATGCTTTAGGTTGTCTTAACTCCGACACATCTTGGAATTGTAATGGAGTATGCAGCTGGAGGAGAACTGTTCGATCGCATAGCAAGCGCAGGTCGATTCAGCGAAGCTGAGGTTCGGAAGTGAAATCCTCTAAAAAAGGAAAAAACATGCACACTACGATTTAGTTAAAATAAATTTATTTTTATTATGAGAAAGAAAAATAAACACACTGTTACAATTTTTTCTACATTTTTTTTGTAACTACACTTTTTTTCTACTTGCAGGCTAGATATTTCTTTCAACAGCTCATTTGCGGAGTGCATTACTTGCATGCAATGGTATGTATAAATTTAATACATACCAAAGTATAAAAAATATATAGTTTTGTTATGTGTTTTATTAATGAACCAGATTAATTTTGCAGCAAATATGCCATAGAGATCTGAAACTAGAAAACATATTGCTTGATGGAAGCCCAGCACCACGTCTAAAAATTTGTGATTTTGGCTACTCAAAGGTTACTTTCTTAATTACTCAACTTTCTTTCTTGCTTATATAACTTATAATTTCAACATTCCAAGTGTATAAAATTATTATTATGCAGTCTTCTATTCTGCATTCAAACCCTAAATCAACGGTGGGGACTCCGGCATATATAGCACCGGAAGTTTTTTGTCGTTCAGAATACGACGGAAAGGTAATCCAATTATTTCATAGAACATTTTTTTGCCAAAGAAAAAAGAACATTCATGTCCATATTTTTAGTCTTAATAATGAAGATATTTACAAGTCTGAATTCCACTTTCAATAGTTTTTTTCGTTTTGAATTCCACTTTCAATAGTTATAAAAGAATAAAAGATGGAAAAGAGTAGTAAACGACAAATCAAGATTCATAATTTCCACTCAAATGACAACTGTTATACTAATCTTGTAGGATACTATTTGTTTTCTGTCGCCTTCATATAGGATACTATAATCTCGACTTTATCCCATATCAATTCAAGTTAAATGGCCACTCTACAATACATTTGCCTAACGTCATTGAAATCATTAGTCAACTTAACATTTAATTTGTTTTAGGAAATTTCTTGCATAATATCGTGGTTTTGCCTTTTAAATTAATCTAAATCCTTTGGTAAGGACGCTTGTCCATCCGGATCGACCTTCTAAATGTCATGTGAACTAAAAATAGATTTAAAACTAAATCATGCTATAGTTGGACTAGTTTTGGTTTCCCTTTACATTATACAGAAAAGAAAATCCGAATGCTTATTGAAAACAAAACCATAATGTTTTGCAGAAACCAATTCCTAAAATCTTGAACTAGTTTACTTTTATTTAAAATTTCATAAAAGAAGATATATTCTAAAATGACATAAACCTAAATTCCCACAATTCATACAAACAACGCACATATGATTTTGAGTGATATAAAATATAACCTGCGGCTGTTTTTGATATTATCTTTCTACAGTCAGTTGATGTGTGGTCTTGTGGAGTGGCACTCTATGTTATGTTGGTCGGAGCTTACCCATTCGAAAACCCTAAAGATCCTCGCAATTTCAGAAAAACTGTCCAGGTTCATATTTTAGATAAAAGTTAAATGAAATTAACATTTTAATTTTTAATTTGTATATTCACATAAGCTATCTCATTTTGAAAATGGAATTGCAGAAAATAATGGCTGTAAAGTACAAGATTCCAGGATATGTACACATATCTGAAGATTGCAGGAAGTTATTATCTCGTATATTTGTTGCTAATCCATCACAGGTACACTGTCTATATATATATATATATATATCAATTATATGTTTGATTTTAAAGCTAAATTGTTGTGTTTTGAATGTTAAAGCAACATTTTGAAATTTAAAATCGCAAACGTACGTACAACAGATTTCAAACCTTAACTTTAAGTTGATAATCAGCTATCTTCTTACATTTTGCTGTTTTGTGATTAATTACAATAGAGAAGTACGCTTAAAGAGATTAGGAGTCATGCATGGTTCTTAAAGAATTTACCAAGAGAACTAAAGGAGTCAGCACAAGCAATCTACTACCAAAGGAATGTTAATCTTATTAACTTTTCTCCACAAAGAGTAGAGGAGATTATGAAGATAGTTGGAGAGGCAAGAACCATTCCGAAGTTGTCTTCTCGTCCATTTGAATCGCTTGAACATGGTGAAAAAGATGATGCTGATGAAGAAGAATATTTGGATGCTAATGATGAAGAATGTGATGATGAATATGCATAGACAAAATAAAAATATTACATGTTGTGACAGTACTTGTAATTTTCCATTGAATTTCGGTTTAAGGTTTTGATGTAAGACCATGGTTAAGGTGTCTATGGTTAACGTGTTTTAATTTAATGACTTTTGGTTTTTTTCCTTTGTAAATTACGGTTTGCTAGAGTGTTTTTTCTTTGCACTAGAGTTAGACTAAGTTATATCAAGATCTACATAAGTTGAATCCGAAATCAAAAATCAGTGGAGAAACCGAAAAGGAGATCTACATAAGTTATATGCTTGTATATATCAATTTAGTAAGATTTAAATAAGAAAAATGCTGATGTGGACAGAGTGGCGCAGGGGAAACATGGTGAGAATATTTGTTTTTAACAGATTTTGGCATAAGTAGAAGAAAAAAGAAAAAAAAAACAACACTAAAGAATATTTACATCTTCCCATTTTTCACAGTGAGCTCAACTTGAATAAATTATTTTTTTCATCTATTGGCGCATCACATATGAAAATGTCACAAAATAACATCAGTTTCTACAGAAATATAATTGTGATCCTTCAAATACCTATGTTGCCAATACAAATTTCACCACAAAATTTTCACTAATTTTTTTTCAAATTTATAAGAACTAATTGTATCAAAATCTAAATAAGGTCTTTATTGATTAATAAAAAATTAAATTTTATGTATTATTTTAATTTTTCAGAGAAACTAGGGTTATAAAAAAAGACTGACCCAAATGTTTTTTTTTTATCTTTTCCTAACATTGATTTAATTAAGTGAACATGATAACCAAATTCATGAAAGAAACAAAAAACAAATTAAAATAAAATATATTGTGAATCTAGTAACAAATCGATCGTGTCCCCAAAATAAGATGTGGAAAATAGTAATTGGATGCTATTGATGAAACATGTATATTTTGGAAAATTATGTCTATTAGTGAAAGAAATTCAAGAAACTAATATTATATACATGTTTGTTTTAGACCAATTTTGTAACAATTAAATATAAACATGCTGATGTTGAACAGCAAATCAGAGTGGCGCAGCGGAAGCGTGGTGGGCCCATAACCCACAGGTCCCAGGATCGAAACCTGGCTCTGATATTGTTTTATTGTTTTTTTTCTTATTTTCCGTTGAAATTTAGAGCGGGCGAAATCGGCACCAAATTACTAAATAGTTTTTTATTATTCACACATTCTAGCATAAAAAGAAAAAAAGGAAAATAATACACTAAAGAATGTTTACATCTTCCGACTTTCCATATTGAGCTCAACTTAAATAAATTATTGATTCTTCATCTATTAGTGCACCACACGTATGAAAATGTCATATAATAACATTAATTTCTACCTAAAAATAATTGTGATCCTTCAAATTGTCAATACGAATTTTACTAGCAAATCTCTTCAAATTTATAATACTTAAATTGTATTAAAATCTATATAAGGTCTTTATCGATTAATAAGAAATCGAATTTCTAAGTATTAACTTTTAATTTTCCAGAAAGACTAGGGTTGTAAAAACGATTGGCCCAAACGTTTTTATCTTTTCCTAACATAAACAAATGTTCATATCAGATTTAGTTAAAGTGAACATGATAACCAAATTCAAGAATGAAACAAAAAAACAAATTGAAATGAAATGTATGGTGAATCTAATAACAAATCGATTGTGTTGGGAAAAGAAGATGAGAAAAATGGTAGTTAGTTTGATGCCAATGATGAAACATATTTACTTTTTTTTTTGTATTTCTTCAACTACTTTTATCATTCTTTGATTATATGGAGTCAAATGGGCTAGCTCCTGAGAGCATCATTATAAATCATTATAGAGAGTTTTTAAGGAAATCTTAGTTAAATTTAAATATTAAAATAATTGAACAGTGAAGAAACATTGAGAAATTGAAGAAATGAATTTTAAATTAGATTCTTAAGAAGTGGTTCTTCTCCACCAAGTGTTTTTTTAACCATCCATTGTTGACTATTTTTATTTTTCTTGACAATACTTTTTAACTTAATTAACAAAATAATAAATAAGAAATACATTAGAATTTCTCCTGTAACAATGCTCTGATAAAATATATGAATCTAATTATATTATATTAAGAATCCTCTCCAGGAACATATTTTTATTCTCTATACGGCTATACCTAAAGGCCATGAGCCTCTATTACAGAGACTGGCCACTGATCCACCTTTGCACCATGATAAATGTCTCGCTTGGTTTGAACTCTGCCGTGTGTCCACCTCCCTATAATCAAAACACTCAAAAAAATTAATAAACATTTTCATTTGTAATGCAATGATGATAAACATATTAAACTGAAGCAAGAAAGACTTACTTTCACGGTAGCAAATGTCATCTTATTGGCATAAGTTCTCGTGTATCTGTCAAGAGAACGACAATGATGATTTTCACGTGAGTGTTGATGATAAGCTTGCGATACAATGAGAAAATATATAAATGACATACCCAGCAATTTGATCGTTTATCATCCAAGGCCTCCAGTCATCAATGATGGAGTAATTGAGAGATTTTATCCAGGCTTCAGTTGCAATGAAAGGCACCACCATATCTTGATCACCACTATTCACCATAAAACCACATAAATTTTACTTATGGATTCAATTATTTCAGCTTTATATTGTGGTTGTATAGGAACACAAGATCAATATCAACTCTTGAAAAACGGTTTTAACCCTTGCCTGTAGATAAGAGATCGGAAGCCATCGATGCTGTTATTCATATGGTATGGTACAGTGCTTTTAATGTCGTAATTATACGGAATAACATCATAATTACATCGGTTCCATTCACCTATACTCCCCTGTAATCATAGATTAATTTTTAAATTTTTAAAAGTTTTATTTATAGCATCAAATATTAATCTATCAAAAGTTGGCACAAACCTCATCGACTTGAAGAGCTTTGCGAACTCCCTCGTTGTTGGCCCACTTGGCAAGGAGAAAATATCTATATAGCTGCAAAAGCAATCTTGTAATTATAATGACATTTTCGTGTGAAGTATTTGATCAAAATAATTCCACACAAAATTTTACTTATAAATTCATCAGTTTTCATTAGATTCTTAGTTTTATAACCCAAAATAAAATTACGTACTTTGATTGTAAATTAATTACAGTTTAATATTTCTTCCAATCATTTTTGTCTCCATCACTAGCTGAGGGGAAGATGCTATACTTACAAAGCAATCAGGGGATGTCATGTCGCAATCTGGTAATAATATATGGTATGTGTATAATTTTTCAGTACACTGTAAATCAACAAAAAATTAATTAATTAGCGATGACCATTACCAGATATACTACTGAATATAATGTTATATTCCAGAATGTGTGTACCTTTCGGTAATATTCAATGAGATTTAAGCATCCTTTGTTACGTGAATCCACATTTACATAATTCCCTTTGCAGATTATATTCATTGACTGTCAAAAAAAAAGTTTGAACATTGTTATATCATTTGAGGCTTCGAAAAAACAGAAATGTCAGATTCGTTTTCGTAAAGAATAAAAATATAAACTTCTATAGTGAAAACATAACAAATTACCTCATAGAGTTCATCAGAGATTAATGCCATTCCATAAGCATATGGAATAAGATAGTTGTGCTCAAATTCATTATCTGTTAAAGGGTTTCCGAGAATATAACCCTGTTTTTTGTAAATAAAAATAAAAATATAGATATATCAAATCTTTAGTTTTCTTAAAATAATATACATAATAACACAGAAAGAAGAAAAGATTTTATTTAACACAGAAAGAAGAACAAGCAAGTAAATATCAATGACCTGTAGATTTATTAGGGGTTTGCAACATATATAATTTCCTGCATCATGGTGTCTATTTTGTTAAGAACCTAGAGAAAAAAATGATTAAACAGAAAATCGATTGATAGGATATTAAAAGAATACATTAATTACCTTTTGAGATTTCTTGTACAAGGGGCGGTACAATCTTACCGGAATAAGAATCTCCTGTAACATAGAATGGGTTGGAGAAAAACTGTGGATGCTTGCTTAGCCACTGCACAAAAAAAACAAAAAAAGTAAACCAAGACGAGTTCAGTTAATCGATATCTGGGGACCAACAATTTATCAAGAAGATACATAAGAGCTTTAATGCACCAAGACAAATATTTTACTAATTAACAATCAAAGTAGTTTATTACTCATGTTTTTAAAATTTAAACGATAAATTTGTTAGAACTTTTACACACGTTAAGAAAATAACTTATGTCCAAGCATAAATATATAAAAATTTAAATTAAATTTCTTATAACTCTGAATCAAAATTATTTAAAAACATAACTATCGTTAACAATATTAATTACAATATGAAATTTATTACTCTCTTAGTTAAGATGTATGTGTAAGGAGTTTTTATATATTATTTTGTAAGATGTTTTACAAAAAAATTATGAAGATTTGAATGATGTGTTGAATAAGATGTCGAACTAATTATTAAATGATACTACTAGTTTCAATATATATATTATTTATTTATTTTTAATCTGCACGCTTTTCAAACCATACATTGATACATAAAAATAAATGTCTAACTAATTATAAAAATCATACATAAAAGAAAAGAGGGCGACAACTTAATTAGTAAAAAATACTTTTAAGAAATAACAAAACAGAAAAGGGAGAAAATATGTAATTTACCTTTTGAAGAAACTCATAGATTATCTTAACTTCACCTGTGTCACTAACTTTCTCAAAGAGGGAAGTTCTTGAGTAGGAGAAACCAGCTCCAACAGGCTGATCCAAGAATATTATGTTCGCCATCTGAAAATGGTATCCAATTTTTAGTAAGAATCAAGAATAGATTATTCGGGTTGTGATCGACATATGAACATGCTTTCTGCTACCTTTGTCCATGAATATGAAGTAGAGACCAAAGTAGGGACACTTCCATTGTAAATTTCGAACTTCAAAGCCAAAGGCCCTATAATTCTTTTTCACACATCAAACAAGTCATTGAAAATAACGATTTGCACAAAAAAAAACAAAATATATTATAGATATACCGTTTTCAAAAAGAATGGCAAAAAGAGAAGAGCATCCAGGTCCTCCAGTTAACCAAATAAGAAGAGGATCTTCTTTTGGATTCTTCTCAGATTTGATGAAGTAGTAGAACATTTGTATTTCCTCTTCCTTACCAAGACCGATGTACCTTCAATCAGAAGAATGGCTAATTACTAACTCCAAACTCACAATACCAATTCATGTAAAGAAGAAGCCAGGATTTACAAACCCGGTTTCAAGTTCGAAAGGAAGTGGGCCTTCAAAACCAGGAAGGAACTTGACAATGGAGGCAGAATCAGCATGATGACGCAAGACAAGTAGAAGCAGAATCAGCAACTTCAGTGTCATGCTCATTCTCTTCTTAGCTTCCAACGATTGTTGCCTTTTACGGCAGGAAAAGTGTATTTATCCAACAATTAGTAAGGGGTTTGATAGTGTTTTGCTAATTCAGGAGTTGTTCCATTTCGAGAGTCATGTGGTTGCGTTTGAGTCAAACGGTTTGACGATAAAGATTTAAGGAAGTTTGGGAATTGTACTTTTTTTCTTATCCACACAATTCGGCTTTCAAAAAAAAAAAAAAGTTGGTTATGGCAATAAATATCTTGGTGCACGTTGACAACTCACGTTTTAAGTGTTGCACTTGCATATGTCTATCTCTGTGTATAAGTACGTTTTTCATCCACGCTACATGTACAATTTTTTAATAATTTTTTAGAAAATATAAAATACTTGTTGAAATATTATTTTTATATTCATAAAAATATACTATAATATATTTATTCAATAAATTTATATATTATCAATAAATCAGCTATTTACATAATTTTTTACTTACCATATTTGTTATTTCAGTTTTTTAATAAATAACTTATAGTTTGTTCTCGTATACCTAAAAATATTTTAGTTATATTTATTAATTATATATTTTAAATCATATAAACTATTTTTAAAAATTTATTATGATTTAAAAAATGAATTATAACATTTACTATAACGTCAATATTTTTGTGAATAATTCATTATCTTCTATCTATAAGTTATTTTTCAAGGTATATATTACATCTTGTAAATACTTAGATATTAGACTCGAGTCAAACATTTTAACCTCTCAAATCTATCTAAAAATACATAACTGGCATTTAAAAAAATATTATTTTTCTTATTTGAATCATTTTTAATTATATATTTGTTAAAAACTACAAAAAGAAATATAGCTTTATACTCACATCAAAATCTATATAATCTCAATGTTTAACTAATTTTACAGTCTCAAAAATCTTTAATAAGAATCTAAAATATTTTTACAAAACCGACATAATTTTAAATTGAATAACACAATTTAATAGTTTAGATTAGAATTTATGATGTTTAAAAAGTGATATTCTATTTTTACTGTGGAATATTAACTGTATAGGAAAATTTCAGTTTCCATAATAAATTCAATCATGTCGACAAACTTTAATTTAAGTTAGTGAGAATTATTACTTCCTCCGTTTTCGTTTAGTTATCGTTTTAGTGTTAAAATCTTGTTAGAAATTAGTTATTGTTTTCATTTTCTAATGCATAAATTTATTGGTTTTCATTTTTATAACCATTTATATTATACAAGTTATTTTTCTATTGGTTGAGTTATAGTTAGGTAGATAATTAAATGATATTTTGTATTGAAAAAGTAAGAAATTAATTGTTTTCTTAATTTATCTGGATAGCTTCAAAATGACAACTAAAACAAAACAGAGGAAGTATTTATTAGTACATCATCTAACGATTAAACTAAATACAAACACTCTAAAACATGGTCTAATAATTTTTTATATCACATCATATTTTTTTCTCTGAAACTCTAAAGGAATTCTTATTATTTTAATTTTTTAAATTCATCAAATCTTTTAATAAATATCATAAACTTAATAAGTTCTTTTTATTGGTTAAGTGGCTCTAACTCTAATATTAAAACTATCATTAATTATGCTTACTCTATTCTAGTCATTAGATTCGTCATTATACTTGTCTTATAACTTTTTATTTTATCAATATGTTCTATTTTTTTATTTGTAATAAATCGAAAATTAATACAGATTATAAAAAATAACTAAATTATTTTGTATTAAATTATTACATTTGAAAAGCAAGTGAAGTGAATGAACAAATGTTTTTATTAGTTTTACAATTAATTACATTACTGCATAATCTATTATATAACAATTTGTTAAATAATAATAAAATCGATTATATATATATATATTTAACATAATCTCATATTCATTATATTCAAAAAATGTTAAAATATATGATATTTGTATTCAAATACTAAAAAAAAATATATATATATATATATATTAAATTATAAAAAACGAAAATCAATCAAAGCTCTAAAAAATATGGAATTTTATATATTCGAGATATAGATTTTTTTTTCACAAATACAATTCCATATCAGTTAATGATTGGTTTTGTTTTTATAATCTTTCATTTTTATAATAGTTGCTCTGGATTTAAAAACTTTTTCTAATAACTAAAACAAAATATAAAAAATATAATTAACTTAGTTGACCAAACATTCGTAGAAGAGTCTGGAATCCAATGGGTACTTATAAAATTTTGGTCCGGTTCTGGTTTGGTTCCTTCCGATTTCGGGTCGGATCCGTTATTTATTTTGAGAACTGATAAATATCCAAAAAAATTCGGTTTCTATTCGATTGCGGTTCTGTTTGGGTATTATTACCTGAAATACTTACAATGTTTTCGAAAATCCAAAATATACAAAAAAAAATCCAAACTTATTCATCAAAATCTTTTTAAAAAAAAATCTGAAATACTAAATTATACTCTAAAACATAGAAAAATAAAAATAAGAAATTACACATTTACTTAAAATATATATGTAATACCGGTTGGGTTAACCCATGACTAGAGGTGTCAAAATAGGGAATCCAATCCAATCCAAACCATTACCTAATAGGTTAAAGTGTTAATGGGTCAACCCATTTAAGGTATGGGTTGAATTGATCCATATAAACCATTTTAACACACTTACATTGTATCCTTATAATTCATTATTTTAATGAATTATAATATATTATTCATATATTATATTTATGAAAAAACTAAAACTGTTAAAACATCTTAATTTTATAATTTTCAAAATATATTATTAAAAAGTTGAATAATATATTATTAAAACTTTTGAATAATATATTATTAAAACTTTTGAATAATATATTATTAAAAAATTGAATAATTTTTAAAAGATCTCGCCTTTAACACGAGCCGGAATCTAGTACTATTTTAAAAATGATAACGTGACAAGAGGGTAAGAAATCCACTGAAAGGGAAACAAACGATTTGAGGAGAGCATTGTATATTGGTTTAGCACAAGAACACTCTAAATCAAATTCTTTCATTTTTCATTTCAAATCTTAAAAACAGAAGCAGCTGACCTGATGTAAAAACGAATTATTTTATATACGATTTAACATTCATTCGAGAAAAAATGTTAAATTTTCTTATGCTAGATAAAGATAGTTAAAGGAAGATAAATTAATGGATTCTATATGGCTAAACAAATAAAATTAATATAAAATTTATGTATCAAATGGCTAATTTTTTTATTAATAAGATTTTATATGTAAATTTATGTTTTTTTTGCATGTAAGATACATAGTTTCAAAATTTGAAATAAATTTTCGATTTTGTATATGTGCTGGATATCTTTTTTTGTTGGACAAAATCCTGGATATCTAAGACCTGCTTTATTTGTCAAGACAATGTAAATTCCAAGGACGAGAATTCAATAGATTTAATATGTTCTGCGAAAAGAAGTGGTCAGGTACCGTAAATCGAGGGTAGCCACTCACTCCAGTGGGGTCTAATTGGTTCTGTCACATTCATGAGTCTTATCAACAAAATAATCGAACAAAACGGAGGAAATTAAATAAATAAATAAATAACACAAATCATGTACTACCTACTAGTCTACTACATACCTGCTACATTTTCATTTGCTAAACTTGGTATCATATTTAAACCCTTTAGTGTCTAGCAACGAAAGAAAGAAAGAAGAAGAAAAATGGAATCAAAATTTCATGCACTTATGTATCCATGGTTTGCGGCTGGTCATATAACTCCATTCCTCCATCTCGCCAATAAATTGGCTAACAAAGGCCATAAAGTTACCTTCTTGCTTCCCAATAAAGCTCTGAACCAGTTTGCACATCTTAATTTGTATCCAGACAACATTGTGTTACGCTCTATCACTGTCCCCCATGTCGATGGTCTCCCCGTTGGCACAGAGACAGCCTCCGAAATCCCTGTGTCGTCAACTAAATTCTTGATGTCCGCTATGGATCTCACACGTTCTCAAGTTGAAGATGTTGTCCGAGCCGTAGAACCGGAGTTGATCTTTTTTGACTTTGCTCACTGGATTCCAGAAGTTGCTAGAGAGTTTGGCGCTAAAGCTGTGAAGTACCTTCTCTTGTCTGCAGCTGTTGTGGCTAGTTTTCTGGTCCCAAGTGGTGAGTTAGGTGTTCCTCCACCGGAGTTTCCTTTGTCAAAGGTGCTGCTCCGTGATCAAGATGCTTACTCCTGGAAGCCTATGGTGAATTCCATGGAAGAAATCACTGCTTTTAAAGAGCGGATAAGCACGAGTTTCACCAAATGTGACGTCATTATGATAAGGGCATGCAAAGAACTTGAAGGGGAATTCTGCAACTACGTGGAGAAGAAAGTCAAGAAAAGGATTCTCTTCGCAGGTCCTATGCTTCCTGAACAAGATAAGAGTATCCGATTAGAAGAACGCTGGAGTAACTGGCTACGTGGGTTTGAATCAGACTCAGTGGTGTTTTGTGCATTGGGTAGCCAAACCATTATGGAGAAGGATCAGTTCCAAGAACTCTGCTTAGGGATGGAACTAACCGGTTTACCATTTCTTGTAGCGGTTAAGCCGCCAAAAGGTGTAACAACGATTCAAGAAGCATTGCCAGAAGGATTCGAGGAACGGGTCAAAGGACGTGGAGTTGTTTGGGGAGGATGGGTTCAACAAGAACTAATACTGTCTCATCCATCGGTTGGATGTTTTGTGAGCCATTGCGGGTTAGGATCGATGTGGGAGTCTTTGGCGAGTGATTGTCAAATAGTCTTGTTGCCACAAATAGCTGAACAAGTGATGAACACAAGATTCATGAGTGAGGAACTCCAGGTTTCGGTTGAAGTGGCCAGAGAGGAAACAGGTTGGTTCTCGAAAGAGAGTTTGTGCAATGCTATTAATAGTGTGATGCAAAGGGACAGCGAGCTCGGGAATCAGGTCAGGAAGAATCACACCAAGTGGAGGGAGACCATAGCTAGCCCAGGACTAACGAACGGTTATGTCGATAATTTCGTAGAATCATTGCATGATCTCATTAGCCATGAGACAAACCATGACTGAAATTACAAATTCGTAAGAAAGCGAGACGAACACCATGTTTTTTCCGACAATAGGTGTTTTTTTATGGCTAGTACTTGGTTATAAACCAAACTATATATATCTTGAACTGCTTCTGTTTTCTAGTTGGCTTTTGAATAATGCGTGTTTTGGTTGTATCATGTATGGTTCGGTTCTCATGAATTGCTTTTAATACTTTGATTAATGTAATTATATGTATAATTTAAGATGTCAGTATTTTGTAGTTTCGTAAGATCAATAATTGTGTTAATAAAAAATTATCCTAGTGGCCAATGATAGTGAAATGTTACACTTTTCTTTTTTTATTGAATGGTTTTGTATACAATCAAAAGGTTCATCCCCCACAAGATCTCAGAAGACAAGGTTTACTACACCATGGTAAAAACTTATGCAGCAATTTTATTATTTATTTGTGTATCTAGATAATTGTTATTTATTAATATTTATAGTTGAATATGTTTCTTTTTTGTTTTTCTGTTTAAATTAAGAGTTTAAATTTATATGGAGCCCATCGACCTTCCCTTTTACAACTAGATATTAGGCTTATTTGCTCGGTTCCCACTGATATGTTCTTCATGAACCTCAAATCTTAATGAAGCTAAAATTTCGTCTTCAATAAGATAGTAATCGACAAAATGTGCCGTAAACATATCACTGTTGGTTTCAATAAAAAAAAATTATACTCAATAATATGTATCGGATATATATTTCTTTTGTAGTTCTTTATTTTTTCTTGTTATTTGTGGTCAACCAACAAAAACATGCATCATACACCCAGAAAGCATGAAACTAAAACGTCTACAATAGGTAAAATCTAATGGGTAAGCGATAATTATTTAGAATAGAAATGAGAATAAAGCAATTCTCAAAAATAACAAATTTTCATGTTGTTGTCACAAAATAGCACATTAGAGTGAAAATGACATAAATAACATTCAATAAAAAATAAAAGACTATTATATACTTATTTCTCATTATTTTTTCTCAATCTTGTAATCCTAAACTCTAAAACTTAAAATCTAAACTCTAATTAATGATTTGTGAACCTAAATTCAATAGTGTAATACATTTAAAAATGATTAAAATGTGTTATTATTGTCATTTTCACTTTAGTGTGATATTTTGTGATAAAAACATGAAAATGTGCTATTCGAGGGTGTTTCTCATGAGGATATTACGAGACTGCAATAAAATCGTAAAGGTGGTGTAGTAGAGTTGAGATGAAAGATCTCTCTTTCTTATTCCTTAACATGCCGGTTTGGCTGCGATAAAAAAATCCTACAAACAATAGTCTTCTCTTCCGTCTCCCAACACCTTTAACGTTTCACAGCACCTTAACGAAAATTGGCAAATGCGAGAACCAGTAATAGTTGGGACATCTATTCCACCGGGACTTTGCGACAAAAAAATGTGGAATTTAGCACCTTTGCATCGTCCTTTGGGTTGGACTAATGTTTCCAAACATTTATTATACGTAAATTATGGCCATGTGTCTCTTTTTTTTTTTTTTTTTTTAAAAAAACNCTCTACTACAAGCATTTCGAGTTACATATATTTATTCTTCATATATGATTATATAAAGGATGCGAGAGCCTCTATTAGTTACAGAGGCTGGCCACTGATCCACCTCTGGAACATGATAAAGCTCTCGTTTGGTTTATACTCTGCCGTGTGTCCATTTCCCTATAATTAAAACGCTCAAAAATTAAGAAACATTCTCATAGGAAAGCTGTAATTATAGTTAAAATATTATGTTAAAACAAGAAGACTTACTTTGACAGTAGCAAATGTCATCTTATTAGAATAAGTTCTTGTATATCTGTCAAGAAAACAGAGACAACGATTATTTTAAGTGAGTTTGATAAGATAATGAATGAACAAATGAAGAAACCTAAAACATAAGAAGAATTATATATTACCCAGCGATTTGATTATTTATCATCCAAGGCCTCCAGTCATCAACTATGGAATAATTGAGCGACTTAATCCAGGCTTCAGTTGCTTGGAAAGGCATCGTCATATCATGGTCACCACTGTTCACCATAAACCGCACAAATTTTATAATCTCTAGTAGGTAGCAGCATGCAATATAGTTTACAGGTCTCTCTTCGGATTGATTTGGACACACGTTTTAATATTAATAATTTGACCGTTTTGCAGTAAGATAAAAAGTTACAAAATAAAAATATGTATTCCTTCTGTTTTGTTTTAATTGTCATTTTAAAATTATACACATAAATTAAAAAATAATTAAAAAATAGATGTTATAAAAAAATTAAAAAATAATTAATTTCTTAGTTTTTAAATACAAAGCATCATTTAATTATGTGTCTAACTATAATTCAGTCAATAATAGAATAACTTGCAGAATATAAATGATTATAAAAAAATAAAAACAATAAACAATAAAATTTGCATTGGAAAATGAAAATGAAAATTAATTTCTAACAAAATTTTACTTTAAAACGACAAGTAAATGAAACTGGAGGGAGTAATGATTTTATGATATGATGTTAAAGTCAACTTCTTCATTAAACTTCTCATGACAAAGTCTTTGTTCGTTTATATTATAAGTCGCACGTTTATATTATAAGTCGCAACGACTTGCAATTTACGACAAAAAAAATTTGTTTACATGTTGCTGTAGGTGCGACTAGTCACGGTGACATATCGCAACGACCTGAAACTGATCACTAAAATTTTTAGTGATTCATTTTAAAATATGCAATCAGTTGCAGGTTGCAAATCGCAATAATTTGTAAACGAATAATCTGCAACACTTAGTCGCAGGTCGTTGGTAGCGACATACTAACGAACAAAGCCAAATAATTTTACTTGAACTGTTAAGACATATTTATCACAACTGGTATATATATATATGTGTGTGTATATATATATATATATATATATATGTTCCGCCAATTTAGCTAGATGTATTTTTTTTTTTTTTTTTTTTTTTTTTTTTNGTATCTTTCTGAGTTTTTATTTTCTAATTTATAGCTATTTATGGGATTTTTGAGTTTTCTTGTAAATTATGGGTCTTAAGTGAAAAGATAATTATTGTTGATTCAAACCTATAAATAAGAGATCGGTATCCGCTGATGCTGTTGTTCAGATGATATGGTACGCTGTTCAGAATATCGCGATCGTATGGCATAGTCCGATTACATTTCTTCCAGTGTCCTTTAGTCCCCTGTAATTATCAATCGTTAATAATTTAGAATACAAAAACTTTCTCAATATCATTACAGTCACACTCAGTTCGTCAAAGATATTAAACCAAACTTAGCATTTTATCACCTCTTTAACATGAAGAGCTTCTCGAACTCTCTCGTTGTTCGCCCAGCATTCAAGGAGATAGTAGAGATAGTACTGCAAAGGAAACCTTGAATAAATGTTTCTTCAAAAAATTACATAATTAGTAACATTTTTGTGTGAACTATTCAGCCAAATAAAATGTATGTCCACAAATAATTTTACGTAGTTTTACGTATGGTTTAATTGAAAGTTTAACTGATAATACTTATATATAATATATATAATTTTTTATAGGAAAAGGAAAAGCAAATCTTAGAAGAGTAACACAAAAAATATAGATAAAAGTACATTTTTTACATAAACTGTGAAATCACAAAAATATATTAATTTTTCCCAAAACTAAATTTGGAGGAAAGAGATAGTATGTACTTACATAACAATCAGGAGACATATTTTGTGGATTTTCTTCGTCCTCGCAATTAGGTAATAACGTATAGTCTCTATTTATTTTGTCAATGCACTGCAAATAAACCCCAAAAAAAAACCTTAATTTATGATAACATTTAATGAATTAAAACTACAAAGCAAAGAAAAATAAAAAAGCAAGATTGACCAAATTTTAGAATGTGTACCTTATGGTATTCCTTAACAAGTTTCAAACACTTCGTGTTACGTGGATCAACATTTATATAATTTCCTTTGCAGGTCTTGGCCATTGACTGTGAAAAATAAAAACATAACAAAAAACATTATCATTGTTAAATCATTTGAGGCTTTGTAAAGGATATATATAGCTATCAAGATTAAAGTAAAACTCGGGGCTAGACTCGACTCGTCAAATTAGGCATTAATTGCATATATATTTCATACCTCGTAGAGTTCATCAGAGATCAATGCCATGTAATGAGAAAATGTAACACGATAGCTGTCTTCATATTCAGCAGCTGTTATTCCGTTTCCCAGCACATAACCCTTTTTTTGTAAACAAAAAAAAAAGTATAACTATGAATCTTTTAGTGTTCGAAAAATATAGATAATAAATAGAGTTAAAATATTAATGACCTGTAGATTTATGAGAGGTTTGCAACATATATAATTCCCTGCATCATAGTGTCTATATCGTTAAAAAAAAAGAGAGAGAATAATTCACTAAAAGTGTATAGCGATCGATTGATTTAACAAGAACGCATATTGGTTTTGAAAAAGTGTCTATTTTGTTAGAAAGCTAGAGAAAGAAATGATTAAACAGAAAATCGATTGATAGGATATTAAAAAATACAGTAATTACCTTTTGAGATTTCTTGAACGAGGGCCGGAATAATCTTCCCCGCATAAGAATCTCCGGCAGGGTAAAACGGGTTGGAGTAAAATTGTGGATGCTTGTTTAACCACTATATAAAACACAATTTAAATCGTCATACATTAATTTATGAGTCAGAATGCAAATAAAAATTATGTAGCGTTACATCCTCGGTCCGAGTAGAAACCATCAGAATATGTTAGGTAAAGCCTAAATTTCGAACACTAAAAGATTCATAGTTATACTTTATTTTTTTGTTTACAAAAAAAAAGGTTATGTGCTGAGAAAGGCAATAACAGCTGCTGAATATAAACCATTTTCCTTTTTTTTTATCCACAGTCATTTTTATACTCAATAATTTTATTTATAGTTATTTCAGTTACTTAGATAAAAATACCAAAATAGAACGAAACTTTTGTTTACTTAAAAAATACATCAACGTTTGTTTATTAAACCGTTTTAGCTTCGTGAGACTAAAATGATTTAGTTTACAAAAGTTAGAGATTAAAACAGTTTAGTCAGCACAAAATGAAGATTAAAACACTAAATTAATAAAAAAGAATTAAAAAAGTTAATTAAAGATTTTTTGTCAGTTTTTCCGTTTTAAAAGAGACTAAAGTTGTCCGTTTAAGTTATTACCTTTTGAAGAAACTCATGGATCATCTTCACTGCACCTGTGTCACTGTTTTTATCAAATGGAGTACTTGAGTAGGAGAAGCCAGCTCCAACAGGCTGATCCAAGAATATCATGTTCGCCATCTGAAAATGTGATCCAAATTTTCTTTAGAAAGGCCAAGATAATAGATCACTGGGTTTATTATCGACATATAAACAAACTTTCGGCTACCTTTGTCCATGAATATGTAGTAGAGACCAAAGTAGGGACACTTCCATTGTAAATGTCGAACTTCAAAGCCACGGGTCCTATTTTTTGTTTGTTTGTTTGTATTGTTTACCACTTTCAAACAAATCAATGATGCTGAGCGAACGAAGAAACTTACCGGCTTGCAACAGAAGGCCTGTAAGAGAAGAGCATCCAGGTCCTCCATTTAACCAAATAAGAAGAGGGTCTTCTTGTGGATTATTCTCTGACTTAATGAAGTAGTAGAACATTTGTATTTCCTCTTCCTCACCAATACCAATGTACCTTTCACTCGTAAGAATGGCTTATTTAATAACTCCAAACACAAATACACATATATTATTGCATTGGTAAAAAGAGAAGAAACGTTTTACAAACCCGGTTTCAAGTTCGAAGGGAAGAGGACCCTCAAAACCAGGAAGAAACTTGACTATAGAGCCAGAATCAACATGATGACTCNTAATTTATAATTAGCAAAATAGAAAGAAAGCGGCTGGTTAGTGAAGATAATGAAAGGGTGGTTGATACCGTTGAATTAGTTCTGTACGCAATTTATTTGTGTGAAGTGGACTCTGGACCACAAATTTCCCGCGTCAAGTACGTGCAAAAATGTAATTGCTTTTAAATGGTAATAACTATATTCTGTTTCGCACGGAACTAGGAATTAATATTTTTATAGATAATTTTTAATATTTATAATCTAAAATTTATTATAAATTATATAATATTTACACTTTTAAAATATACGATGATCGATAAATAATATGGTAAAACTATTATTGAGTTAAAATCTTATATATAATTAGTCAAACTCTTTCTTCATTTTCTACCTAGAGAGTATTAAGCATACTTATAGCCAATGTACTATGTTGTTTCATTGATAATGTTTACCGAAACAAATATATAAACAATATTATAATAAGAATATCTTAAAATTCTTCCTCGATTAATCCCTCAGTAACCTCCGATTTTTTGGTAATTCGCTAGGCCCAGACCAGCCGTCCGATAAACGCCTAGTGAGTTCCTGAACCTGGGTTAACACTAACAACGGTGTTATTGAATTTATAGTTTTTTACTTTGAAATCCACTATTAGTAAAAGATTTTAGGAGTTTTGTTAGGATTTAAAATACTTACATAACAATCAGGAGACATATTTTGTGGATTTTCTTCGTCCTCGC